>CABFWB010000972.1:30626-53125 GCA_902151455.1 Timema bartmani
TTTATGAACAAGTTCAACTTTCCCTTTTCTTTTTTTTTTTTTTTCAGTGCCTCTTAGATCAGGGGTGGGGAATATTTTGACATTGTAAGGCTTATTCAACGAGGACAAATTTTAATTTTTTTCATAGATTTATTATATATTCATAAAGGATTTTTTTAAATAATAATATAAATGATAGAATATTTGACGAACAGTTTATATATAGATATATATAACAAGGTACATACAAGCACGCTCGAAAATATACATCAGCATGAAAAAATTATTCTAAAATATAATAGAAAAGCATTTAATAATGTAATTCTACAAACAATCATCTCAACAGTAATTAATAAAACACTTCATTTCATTATACTGTAGGAATACAATTTGAGTTTGAGGCTGTTTAATTTATATACTTTCACGAGACATAATTGACAGAATAAATTAAAAGGCCGTAACGAACACATGCACATGCAGCCCAAAAGCCACAAGTTCTCCACCCCTGTCTCAGAGCTACAAAACTCTTGGTCATGATTTTTAGCCATAATTGAGTATCGCCAAAAACAACTTCACATAATAATTATTATTATTAGTGCTACGCGTATTTTTAATTAGGTGTGCTTTCTATTCAATTAGGTTTGGTTCTAATGAAGCTTACTTAGTTCAATCGTTTCAGGGCCTGAATAAAACCGGTTTATTAGTCCATTAACTGGGTATTTTTGCCCTGAAAAAGATCGGGTGGTTTTGATTTTTTTTTATATGTTTGAGAGTTAAAGGTACTAATGAAATGTCTAAGTTTTCGTCTTTGGTTCACTACCACTCCCAAAGCCATCTTTAAAAAAATGGCAGCCAAACCCCGTTCTTTCGCATTATCTCCTTCCCATTGGGTCTTAGGATAAAAATAGTTATTATTAATCTTACAGATGACATAGTTTCCTACAACATTTGTCCAAACCAAATTTTTCTAAGTCAAATACATACCGAGCTGCAGCGCTGCAAATTGGAACCGATTACTAAAAATTCCAAATCACTTTGTTTTGAGCTGACATTTTCATAATAATTGGTTATTAATTACTTATTAACTGTTGCTATGCATACTATCTACGATCAAAGTGCTTTTTACTAATTTCCACACCATCATGAGGTAGAGTTGACGGTACTTATTTATCTTCAGTAGGCCTAATCCACAGCTGTAATTGAGAAGTTTTACATTTTTTTGTCGCTCCAATGGTCCTGATTGACTGCTATCTATTTATTCATTAATAACACTGTTTTAGTGTCAGTATTTTTTTTTTCTTTATTCACTTCATTCCTTATGCTCTGCTCACAAATTAGTAACCTTTTTCCTCTTCATCTTCATTGTTGATTAAAACCTCTAGCACATTTTCACATGGTTGTTCATTGTAAAATCCACAGATAATAGATCAGTTCAATCCAGTTTTTCTGTAGTAATATGCNTTTGCATTTGCATTTGCATGATATAATGTTGAGCAAGACGTCAGGTAGCTGGACCCTTTATATTTTTCAAGGGAGTAAGCCCACTATTGCTACGTATCCAGCCAGCCCCACTCCTGTGAACTTTTTAAATCCCATACCCTATATCATGTTTAGACTTGGTGGTACGTCCTGAATGCGTGATACCATGCAGCGTCTCTTGTTGGAAGCAGAGCATAAAGATTGAATTCACTTTTATTTACAGATCTTGTAAAACTTTGGTAGCATCTAATATTTTGTTTTCTATGTCACCTGCATATAAAGCAACAAGAAAACGTTCTTCTGCCTCTGCTATTTCCTCTGGATCCACGTCCTGTTTTTTGAAGGCTTCAATGCCAATCTCGTTCAGGTGCAAGTTTTTCTGGATGATGGTACCAAATTTTGGGCAGATGTATCACAGACCCTGAATGTATGAATAAACAGACTTTGTTTTCATACTAGAGTGTGTTAGTGGAGTACAGTTTTTCTGCAGTTTTACCTATCCCAGGTTTCCGAGGGTACATTTTTTTTACTGTTGAAATTTCTTTTTGAGCATTGAAATCAAATTAATTTTACTAGTTTAATTCACAAAAAGTATTTCTTGTGAAATTTGTTCAGTAATTGATTCGTCGAAGAGAACATCTATGGAAGTGAGTGTTTTTTTGTTTTGTTTTTTAACCGACGATGCCTTTCTCTGGTCTTAATGATTTTTGCTGCAGCATCAACTTGATATTCATTAAAAACAACGACTGCTTTTGAACCGTGATGATGTTGTACTTATCGAAAGTAATTTGTACAAATGAATCAAAAAAATCGTAGCGATGCAATATTACTCTGTGTAGAAGATGTTCCCTATCCACTGTATCGATTTTTCCATCTCCAAGTCCCGTTACATCTAGAAGTGGCGTGAAAGCAGTGTACAAAGACGATGTTGTGCCCTTACGCGTCCCTTCTTCCGAGAGCAGAGGCCAAAAATGTAGTGAGTTTAAATTTGAGATATTATTTTAACTCATCGTCAGATTGCTTCACGATAAACATTCTCTGAAACAGCATGAGTGGGTTAATTGACTGTTACAAGTGACATAACTTTGTCATTGCCTTTAAATTTGACGGAATTAAAATTATCGCGTCATTTTCGAAATCATAACAGTACAACTCTCTTGGGACAAATAGCAGTTTATTTGTCCTTTCCTTAGAAATTACAGTGCTTATTGACATTAACGAATAAGTGTTTGGAAAGGGATGATGTTGAGAAAACCAACATACAAGTTTTTTCAAGTTTTGGATCCATCCACATGTTGCTCGGATGTTGCTAAAGTAACGGTACAGTATTTCCCAACTTCTTCCCAAATATTATGTAAATATACCATTCCTAGAGCCCAATAATCCAAATATTTCTCTGAAATATATATAAATACCTGATTAATATTAATGAAGCTGCTCTTAGTTTTTGGTGTGTACAAGATGGCATATGTGAAAAACTTTAATAGATTTTTCAAAAATAATAAATAGAAGTTTCACACTTAATTAACATATTAAATCATAATTTAAGAATACTATGGTCGCGAAAGAGTATATGAAGCAAAAACACGTCTATAAAATTAATTGTGAAGGCTATGAGTACACTGACCATTGAGTGTTCTCGAGGCGAGAGAGGGATTGAAAGAATGTGCAACCCATCTTACTTTTCAACCATCACAAGGGGTGATCTAACTATCTGAGATACAAAAACAGTTCGTTAACAATGATTCGGGATAGCATACAACTTAAAATACGTAGGTTGAAAATACTGCATTCATTTACTCCAAAATGATGGCAAAAAAAATCTGTCAGAAGGAAAATCGGTGTAATTAAAGATTCGATCTTCAGATTTCTTTATGAAAGCTCATTGTGATGTAAAAACAAGTGAAAATAAGTTGGTAACAGTCAATATGTGATCAATGATTAATACAAATTAAAATGCCTCCTCTAAACGGAGCGTTCTAGAAATTTTTAGTAATTCGCTCCACTTTACAGCGTTTCAGCTTGGTATATATTTGACTTACCAAAAGATGTTTAAGACAATAGTTGTAGAAAATTATGTCATCTAATATTCTAAATATTTTTATTCTAAGACTCACTGGGAAGGAGATATTGCAGGGGGGGGAAACCTGGTTTGGCGGCAATTTTTTCAAGATGGCGGTGCTAGCGGCAGTGCGCCAAGGTTGAAAACTTGGAGTTTTCATTAGGACTCCGATTCCTCAAACATATCCAAAAATCAAAACTGCCCGACCTTTTTCAGAGAAATTGCCTTTTTTCGTCACCCTGTTACTGGACTATGCGGGCACTTAAAAACTTAACAAGTTGATTTGAAGAAACAAATGAAGATTTTCACACTAATTTAAAATTAAATATCAACTCGATTACATCATCGACCAACCGGACTAAATGAGCTTTTAGGCCTGGTTTCCAAGACCACGTCTGAGGCTACGTGGTACGTGTTGTGTGGCTGCGCGGTACCGTAGAAGGTTTTTTTTAGTGCTGTGCCTTGGTTTTTAATTGAGAGTAAGTGTGCTCAAATTTGGGAGAGTGGAGAAAAAACCTCGAATTTGGAAGATTGGGAAAAAACTCTGTACACCCGACTAGGATTTGAACCCCGACCTCCCTGTCATCGGCAGTCTAGTCTAACACAAACGTGACGCTTTAGACCGTGTGGCCACCGAAGCAGCTCCGCAGAACTTAATCGTGTGCTAGTGCATGACCACGCCCACCTACCACCCTTCCAACGTCATTTCAAAAGGGTAACCTAGACAAAATTAATTGAGTAAAATAATTATTTTATATTTTATTGGTGGCAGATCAATTTCATTTTAGCTATGTATTTTGATAAGCATATTATTTCCACTGTGTGATTATGCATCATCTCTCTAAAATAATTCTTGTGTATTAATTTAAAACTCACCCTCCGCTTACTGTTCCCTAGGTAAGTAAGTTTTAAGTCACTAAAAGCCTGTACTGTTGTAGAGCGCTATAAATTAAATACTGGGCATTTGTTTTAATACTCTCTCCTCATCCTGTTATTTTAGATTACAGAATAATGTTCCAATAGTAAATAAGTTAAAGTGGTCGGCCACGAGTCCAGACGAACCTGGTTCAATTCTAGATAGTATTGATTAAGATGTTTAATATACGTACGCATGATCGTTTTACTAATTAGAGATTATACAACGTCAAGGATTGGATGTGTATTATTAGTAGCCCTAGGTTAAGTTGGTTTGCAAGTATTGTTGGTATAGTCTGTGTATTTTTTTTAAAATTGCCACGTTAAAAACTTTCGTTTAGAAAAAATAACACGAGTTATTTAAAAACAAATAAATAAAACTCTCAACGATGAGCACGCGGACTAAACGCTAGATTCATCTAGTCTGATTTTCTAGTGATTGAGATGTCTAAGCTCGAATCCCGGCAATATGTACTGAAGGTATTTTTCCTTAAAGTGGTTTTCCCCTTGCCATTCACGCAAATGCTGATACACAGGTGCGGATCCAGATCATTTTCATAGGGGGGATCATAATTATAAATAACATAGTTACTTATAATGTTAGATTTCTGTTTAAAGCCATCCAATAGTTACGCATTAATTTTTTTTATCTCATGTATGTTTTAAACTGTGGTCATTCTCTCCTATTTTTAAAAATCAGATAGTTTTTATAAACTATTTGGAGTGGCTCTCCTTCAACAATTTTTTTGAAAAATGGTTCACTCTAGAAGCTATGAGTAGTCTTTGACTTGATTATTTTTTTTAATTAGATTCTTTTATAGGCCATTTAAAGTGTTCCTCAACTAGAAATTTTTGAAATTTGGATGCCCCTTGAAGCCATTTAGAGTGATCCTCGCCTTAATTTTTTACGAAAATTAGATACCTCTAGGAGAGAATCTTTTAAGTGGTCTTCCACCAAGCAAATTTTGAAATTTAGATGACCTTGGAAGCTATTAAGAGCTTTCCTCCCCTGACATTTTCTGCCAGTTAGATGCCTTTAGTAAATAAGTTATTAGAAGCTGTCTTCTCCAGCAAATTTTTAACAATAGAATGCATCTAGAAGTAATTTGGGATTTGATTTAAGGCCATGTTTCAGCTTCACATTCGATAGTGTCAGAGGACTTGAAATATTTCTAGGGGGGAATTTATTCCCGGAAGGGGCAAATTATTTCCAGGGGGTCAGAGTCCCCAACAGTTCCACCACTCCTGCTGTCCACACATAGTCTATATTCGGTATTCGTGAATGAACTGCTCTCAGGAGATTATTAGTCTTCTTTGATGTGTGCTAGTCTACCATTTCTATGCGGAACAATGTTCGTTACTCGCTATAAACGACAAATATTCTTACATGAAAACGAAGATTTTTTCCCACACTTGCGTAAGTCATGTCAAACATTGAATTAACGTGGACGAATAGCACACGTGTGAGCCCGGCTTAGGAGGTGTCTGCGCGTAAAAAGATTAAAAATTGTATAAAATGTATCTGTGTTGTATTTTCTTTCTAAAATTTGAACTTTAATTTTAATTTTTTTATTAATTTTCTAGCTTTCACAGGGGGGTCAACTGACCCTTTCACCCCCCCTCTGAATCCACGCCTGCTGGTACATCTCCAATAAATTCTACCTTCCTCATCCGCACTCCACTAGTAAATTAAACGAGGATATCCAGGATGGGTAGTAAGACGCGGTACAAAAAAAATCTAGTTAAAGGTCACCAAGAAACTAAATAACAATAGAGAAAGCTATAAATAAGCTAGTCTAATTTTTTATAGATCCCTATTAATTACGTCATATAAATAACATTATTAATTTAGTAAAATGTTATCAATTTAGACAGTGAAAATTTTGTTTGGTTTTTTCTAAAACGTTCTTCCTTTGCAAATTAGATTGTATAGAATAATTAGTAATTTAAACATTTTTTTGAATATTTGTCATTAGTATTTGAGTATAAACTCATTAAATTAAGCTATCTGCGACTTATTCCACAGTCCAATTTTCACCGAAAGGACCTTATCTGGCAACTAGAAAAGTTACGTGTTCATACGTCAAGTAATGTGATCTAGAGCTGTCAGCTGTGGTACATATTATCACTACATTTAAAATAATGCTAATAATATAGTAAACATTTTTTCATTGTTGACAATAAAAATAAGGGTTTGTATTTTCTAAAATTGCGCTTGTTAAGGAAATAGTTATGTATCACACTCACTCACCTACAAGTGATAATTCAATCAAATCCTCTTCTCACAGAATCCTCCTTCACGAAAAGATCACACTTGTGATGTGATGTGATGTGATCGCTAGCCGGTTCTCTACAACACTTCACATGCACAGAGCTAGCGGCGGGTGAGAATCAGCACTCACAGACACACGCAAAACAAAAGAACAACAACAAAAAAAAGACTCCAACCTCCCGGTCAACTCGATATCTCGCGTCTGCGCACTGGAGGACCTCTCGCGTCCGCTCATATAGTTGGTGGCTTGGCGGACTCGTATTCCATCAGCTTCCTTCCTCTTTGGATCTTCGAAGCGGAGGACAGAGAGAAATCGAATCCACACAACAATACCGTAACCAGTCATTTGAACGTTGAGAGAGGTGTTGGTGCAATAGCGGGCTATGTACAGGAGAGGGGATTTATATCGTAAATAGCCAAGCAGGCTTGGTTAGGTCATCCTTAAATTGGGTAAGGGTTTTTTTTGGGTGGGGGGAAGTTTCAGTATTTTATTACGTTTTCTTAAGTGGGGGAGGGAGGGAGGAGTCAGAATCCATCTTACGTAAGGTTTTTTTTATCGATGTTTGTGGTGAGACAAAATCTAAAAAGAAAAATTCAAAAAATGGTTAGATGTTTTATTTTGATTAATTACTAATTTTCATTGTTTTATAAAAATAATTTAAATATAGACTTCAAATTTCGCACAAGAATAATTAATTACAATATACATAACATATGACTTTTCGTTTTAATAGTAATAAAAATAGTAAAAATAACTAAACGATTAAAATAATACAATTTATCAAATCTCATAAAAATTACTAAGATAGAGGGGGTGGGTGAACGGAAAATCTTACGATCCCTTACATGGAGGGGCAGAGGGGGGGAGGGTAAAAAATCATGAATAAATCCGTACTTAATTTAAGGATGGCCACCTATTTTACGAATAGAAAGGGTATAAATAGTTGGGGGGTTTTAAATTGCATCACGTTGTGTTCCGTTCGGGTTATCCTTATTCAAGAGCTTATTTCAAGATCGATTAACCGGGAAATTAAATACACGCTTACGCTCGAACCATAAAACGTATTGCTCTGCAGGTTTTACTTTATTATTATTCTTCACTTGTCAACAGCGAGAATTAGAATCATTTTAATAGTCTTCTCATTTTAAAATATGTATTTTGAAATTTTGTTGTATTTTTTTTTTTCAAATATGGCATAATGGTTTCACTGGTCTCAAAAGCTATAAGCTATCCAAGGGGATATCAAATACACTAACGTGATAGGGAANATGGCATAATGGTTTCACTGGTCTCAAAAGCTATAAGCTATCCAAGGGGATATCAAATACACTAACGTGATAGGGAAAAGGAGTCAAATTTTAAAGTAAATGTACTTATATTTGTTGGAAAGGAGTGGATAAAACCTTTTAGAGAACAAAACCCTAGTTATACCCGGTTAGGATTCAAACACCAGAAAACTGGGCTATATGAGATTGACGTTTAGACCACGTGCTCCTTGATATGAGAGGTGAGTGATTCAGTCAAACACTTGAAAATAAATTTTTGTTATAAATGTTTAACCACTAAGCTTGACCTGGTTTGGATATAACTTATAATATTATTACAAGTAATATTTAAAAACTATTCTAGAAAAAATCATATCTTTTTATCTCGTGTTAGGAGCCGTCCTTAAACTAGTTATGACCTTTTTTTTTCTTGATTTTCACCCCTCTCCCTCCATGCAAGGGATCGTTAGATTTCCCCTACTCCCCCGCCCCTTATCTTACTATTTTGTAAAGTAGATTATTCCAATCGTTTGATTATTTTTAAACATAAGGATTGGTAATAAAGTGAGTGATATGAAATTTTATAACACTCCAATTGCAGTGATTAAATTAAATAAAAGTGAAATTTTTTAGTTAATATATTAATTTTCTGACCTAAAAAAACTTTTTCTCATCATAAACATTGATAAAAAGAACTTCACGTAAGATGTATTCTGACCAACCCACCTTCCCCCCTGTAAGAAAACTTATGAAAATACGGAACCTCTCCTCCCCCAAAAACCCTTACGTACTTTAAAGGCATCCCCATTATACCTCTCAATGTATATCTGTTTTAGTACGTCTTATTTTGTATGATTTACGTTAGAAATTTTTATTTGTGTATACATCTAGCCTTTCTCATATAGAGAAAGTAAAGTTTTCATGACAAAAAGTAGTTTTTACAATTCTCTTTGTCCCCAAGTCTGTTTTTCTGTACCCGGGACTAAATCCGGAACGATTTGATAGATTATATTCGAACTTTATATTTGAAAATTAAATGGACATACCTCGTGGAAAAAAAATCATGTTTTTGATTATATCCCCAAAATTAAGGGTCGTTTATAGATAAATGATTTTTTTAAATTCAAAATTCTTTTAAAATAATTTAATTTTCGTTTAAACTTAATCTCAAAAGAGTGTTTCTTATTAATTTTTAAAAAATATTGTTTTCATGGGTAAATATAATTTAAGGAAAGTTTTCTAATAACAGATATTAATATTTAAACATTGTATTCCTATAATTACAATTATTGATTATATTTAGGAAATAGCCTACGTACTGTCCGATTGTGTCATCTATCCTGGCTGGGTTTGAACCCAAGAACATCGGATCATGAGGTGAGCACTTTACCCCGAGACCACCCCATTCTACCCCACGGATGACACCTAGCTTTAGAAGGTAGCACAGCTCGAACTAGACCTCACATAATAGTGCGGTTTTATATATTCTATTTTAGAAAATAGTTGGATAAAAACGAAGGAAAATCTTTTTTTCATATTTCTTAAAATATAAAAAATAACTCCATTGTGTCAGCCCGCAATCGAGCTATACCGACCGAGAAGCCGCCATTTGCTGGTGAATAAAATGCCAACTTCTGCGGAGAGAGAGCGTCATGTAGTCAGCACAACTAATCCTTCAGCCGTTAATCTCAGTTTTATAGACCAGAGTTGCTACGTTTGCTCCTCAACTGTCCTCACGAGGCTGAGTTGACCTCGTTCCAGAACCCCTGCTTCACAGAAAAATCTGGAAGCGCCGGGGATCAAACGCGAGGCCAGGAGTTCTAACCACTAGACCACAGAGGTGGTATTTTTTTTTAATATAACAAAATTTTTAAAAAAAACTTGTTATTTTATAGTGAAAAATTATTTTTAAACTGATCCCAATTTCGTTGCTGTCAAATTAAAAATGCAGAATACCCGCACTTGGATAAGTTCTCTGGTTCGAGAGTAATCTTGTATCCAATATTCCGGTTAATCGATTTTGTAGGGCTCTAATTGTTATCTAATCAATAGTTTTAGTAGCGTAGGTAGTGTAAGAGACCTCCTTTGGGGTATAATGGTCAGAGTCTTGGCTACAGATCCAGTGGTCCCAGGTTCGATCACAGGGGCTTACAGACTTTTCGGTGAAGCGGTGGGTCTCAGCCTCATGAGGACAAATGAGGAGCTAATTAAATAAATAAGCAGTAGCTTCTGTCTAGAAAACTGAGATTAACGGTTGGAGGGTTCATTGTGCTGATAACATGACACCATCTATCCACAAATGTTGGCACTATCTTTGCCAACATGTGACGGTGGCCGCTCGGGAAGCCATGGAGGTTTTTTTTAAGCTACTGTATAAACGGATTTTGTTGGAGTTAATATGTTACTACTCTGAGCCTTGACGTGGCAAGAGACGTCCACCCACTGCTGGTGTTACGTGTTATACGTGTTCACTGATCAGTTCACATGGATAACTTTACCACGTGACTACACAAGTCACGGCATATTCGGTACGAGAGCTCGATTCACTCGCCACGCAAACAAGGGTCCGTAACCCGACTGAGATACAGACCACCAAAATACCAATTATGAATATCCTAAAGAGAGATTTGTTCGAAAAGGTTGTGTAAAAAGACTAGTACGGCAGAGATACAATCCAATTTTCATAGGAAGGGCCTTGTATGACAGTTAGAAAAAGTTATTAAATCTACATTCATACGTCAGGTAATGTGGCCTGCAGCTGTCATTTTTGACAGCTAATATTTTTATTTAATTCAAACCTGCGTCTAACCACCTGCTCAGGAAATATACCCTTCTGTGATGATTACTCTAATGGGTTAAAGACGAGGAAGGAAGCATTTTAGAGCTAATCTACTCGCATTTGCATGAAAGGAGAGTGGTAAACCATTTTCCAACTGGTATTAGAACCCCAATCTTCCCATTTTCAGCAGGACAGGCTAACACGAGAATGGCGCGTTAGACCATTCGACCACTGAAGCGGGTGATAGTTATTATTGATACCTATAATGTTGTACTAATAAAAATAGTTTAACTTTATCAATTTTGGCCACAAATATGTTTGTATTTTCTAAAACACCTTTTCTATGAGTGTTAGTGTGCTTTACTCTACTCTGGAAAGCTGGGGTTTGTTACCCAACTTTGTATTCTAGACGTATATAAATTTGTTTTCTAAAACTATTATTTGTGGTGGATGTTGAATAATATCTTTGAAATTTAGAAGCCTAATTTTTGTGTCACAATATTAGGTAGTTTGCATATAGCCAATCAGATCATCATCATCATCATCAACTGTTTCCAATCTGTGGCCGGGTCAGTTCCTCCAGTTCCATATTCCTTTATCCTTCCACCATTATTTCTCCTTTAATTGCTTTCATTCTTCTCCTCTCACTTGACCACTTTCTGTTATTTGCTGCTCCCATCTCTTTCTTGGCATCCCTTGCATTCTTTTTCCTACATACTTCATTTCCATGATTTTCTTCGTCATTGTTTCTTTTTCCGTCCTCATTAAATTCCCATGCCTTCTCAGTCTTGCTTCCTCTACTATCTCATGTTCTCCCTGAACCTTTACTCTTTCCCGGACAACTTCATTCCTAATCTTCTTTCTCCTCGTAACAGCTAACATGCTCCTCACCAACTTAATCCCCATGGCCTCCACTTTCCTCCTCTCTCTTTTATTCAATGTCCATGTTTCTGCTGCATATATGACAATAAGTACAAAGTGCGCTCTTTACAACACTTCCTTACACTTCAAGGGCACTTCTCTTCTCTATAACAGGTCTCTTACACGCCTATAGAACAACTCCCTCTGATGTCCTCTTCTTATTAGATCCTCTCTACTTCCACCCTTCGCCTCAATCATGATTCCAAGATATGTTCCGTTCTGTACTTTTCTCAGCTCTACTCTATCCAACTTTATAACTTTATTAGGCCTCACCCTCTTCCTTTTCACTACCATCACTTCACACTTCGCCATGATAAATTTCATTTCACAGTATTTCACTTCCTCATTCCATTCCCGTATCTGTTTCTAAGGGCCACAGTTGAATCCACGAGTATATTGGTGGGCCGCACCATAATTGGATAAGGGACCGTCCCTAAATTACGTAAGGGTTTGAGGGGGGGGGGGGCAGTATTTTCTTACGCTTTCTTAGGGGGCAAGAGGGGGGTCAGAATATATCTTACGTAAGGGTTTTTTAAATCAATGTTTATAGTGAAAAAATCTAAAATAAAACTTGTTTTTGTCAGAAAATAAATATATTAACTATAGAATTTAACTTATATTATTTACTTGCGATGTTTTACCTAACTTTACTCCAATTAAAGTATTTTAAAATTTTATATAGCTATATTTATTACTAATCCTGATGTCTAAAAATAATTAAACGGTTTAAATAATATAATTTACAAAATCGTAAAAAATTACGTAAGATAGAGGGGGTTAAAAATTATTAATAAAAGCCTGACGTAATTTAAGGACGTCCCCTAAGGGGTGTTAGGAAATAGGAATCACGTGGATACATCCGCTATTATAAAATAGAGAGCAATCAAGTTTATTCAGTTGAAGCATTCATAGATTTTTTCCCACGCAAGCCAAATATTTCCGTTACCCAAATAAAAATCATCAATTTTACTACAGTCGATTAATTTCCCAAGTAATTTCATGGTCTGCAAAAAAAAAGGGGGGGGGCATTGCGGACCGTCTGTTGGAAGCCCCTGTTTTTTAAAATTATATTTTTGTCAAAATAAATAAAATATGGTTTGATTTCATAGATGTGCTTAGCTTAATTTTCTTTCTTATTTGTCATAGTCATAGTTGCATTTTAACAAGACTTTTTTTTCTTAGTTAAAAGAGTTAATGTTCGAATGCCACTACGCTTATGACAGATATTCAAGAAATTACAATGCATTTAAAACTAAACTAAACTCTCCTACTGAAGCAATATTTTATTTATTTGTGCAAAAAATGTTTCTTTACTATCAAAAACTATACATAGGCATACGAGTAATATTAACCCACTTCAATGGCCACATGGTCTAAGGCGTCACTCTCGCAGCGGACGCTACTACCGAGGATGGGGAGATCGAGGTTCAAATCTCGGTCGGGTGTACTAAGGGTGATTTGTGCAAAAAATTGTTTTATACTCTCCATCCATGCGAATGTCGATACATTTCCTTTAAATATAACCTTTCCAATTCCTAAAAGCCACTAGTGTAATTAGTACATAAGGGTATAGCCCGAACGTGGTAGTAAGTAAGCGGTGCTAAAAAAAAAGGACAACACTTCACGTTGCCTTTACATCCCGCTACACACCTTATACTTTATACATTTTTTTTATTGGTAATGTAGTATGTATCACCTATAACCAGTTTTGGCACTAGAGCCTAATTATGATTATGAAAATTATGCATGGTAATCACAACAACAAAAATATTAACAAAATGTGTGACAATTAGATTCAAAGTTGTGCTGTTTTATTGGTTGAAATAATTGTATGGATACATCACCAGACTAGTTAATGCGTTATCGGCATTAAAATAAGTTTTGTAGTATAAATAATATATAGGCTACTCACTACTGTATATACAAATAAAGTGCTACGTAGGATTTGCAAGGATATATTCCCTAGTGTTTATATTACATTTAAGATAAATTTCTAAAGGCACGTAGTCTAAATGTAAATTTCATTTACCCAGGTCTGCCGGTGCAATGAAGTTGAGATTCGAACCACGACTGGATGAACTGATTTTTTAAAATTGATTTTCACTTTACGTACACGAAAATTCAGGTTTTTGTCCTCATTATTACCGATTAATGTAGCTCACACATCATTTGCGTTTAGAAATGGAGAAGCAGTTGTCCTACTTGTTGGCGTTTTGGTTGGCTATCAATAAATAATTGATTTGGCATGTCACCCTTACAATGTTAGAGATGTCAGGTATCAATTAGGTCTGCCATTTTAAGAGCTCTAAAGAGGAGTTTGGTTCAATTACTTTTAATTAATCGATTTGAGAAACGACGCATTCAATAGCAGTGCTAATGACACATAAATCGCACACAGATAAATAAATAGGTATTATAAGATAATTGAATAAACTATTATTTCCATAAACAAAAAAATAACCTTGAACGTCTCCTACGCAGGTGATTAAAGGAACGACGCTAGAAAGGCAAACGTGTAATTTCGTGCCTAAAGAATGCAATGTGAACCGGTTCAGACCGACAATTTCTGCGCGCCTGAGATGAAAAATGCTCACGCGGAGCGCATGAATATAATCATCCAGTCGACGCGACGATCGCTTTGTGCTGGCAGTCTTCTGTAAGGTACAGAGAGGCTTTTGATGATAACATGTCCAAACTCAGGCGGTGATGTCATGCACTACCCGGTACATGAACCCCAGGCGAGCATACGTTACCTTTTTGTGTGTGTGTGTGTGTTAGAGTGTTTTCGGCTATCCGTCACCTACAATAATTAAGCTAAGGGCAGAGTAAAAGGAAGGTAATGTTTAGGGAAGTGCGTCACATAAAGAGATATTAAGAAAACATTGGTAAGGAAAAACAATTTTGGTCCTTAAAATAGAAGGTCTAGAAGTTGCTAATGCTAACGGTCCCATTTGTTCTCAAGACTATAGAAATAAAAAAATCTTATTAAATATATAAATATAATAGCTTATTTATATACATTACTTTGATTGGACGTTTTATTAATAATGCTCAAATCTAGAAAGCCACTTCGAAAAGCTGTATTCGATCCATTGACCTCTGTGTTATTATTTTAGCACTCTCGCAAGGCACCACTCCGTTAAATGTAAATATAAATTTAATAGTTATTTTAATGTATTTCTAATAATATTGTTAAATATATATTTTTCTAAACTTAGTAGAGCGTGGTTTAGATCCACGGACCTACGAAATATACCCTTGCGCCACTTTGTGTTATATCCATGTCGTATTTAATGGTCTATTTGGATGTGTTCCTAATAATTCTAAAAGATTAAAAAATATGTTAGCAGAGCGTGGTTTCGATCCACGGACCTCTGGGTTATGGGCCCAGCACGCTTCCACTGCGCCACTCTGCTGTACGTAAATATTTTGAAGCGCGCCCTATGATTTGATTTTACACATAAACATTTAGCTGTCACGACAACCTGTAAAGTTGTTAACATTTGTAATGGCCAAGTTATAAAAATGACGTCATCTCCGACATTCGAGGACATTGTAAATACACTGACGTGAGCTGGACATTGGAATATTCTATGAACCTACATTTTTATAACCAATCCTTGACATAGTTAGACCTATGACATAGCTCGAAATTACTCTACTAACTGAGATACCCAGGATATAAATTGTCAAGCACGCACATTTTTCAACTTCCGATGGCTCTCTAGATGGACGAGTAAATCAACCATAAAATTAATATGGGCGGGGGCATACAGTTTGTCAAAGCTATTATTTGTTGTACCATTCATTTTTAATTGTTGTTTAACGGCGTAAGGCATCATTCTCGTGTTAGATTGGCCTGCTAATGACGGGGAGATCGGGGTTCGAATTCCGGTCGGGTCTACTGAGGGTGTTTTTTCCTATATAGTTTCCCGCTCTTCTTCCATGCAAATGCAGGTAGCTTACCTCTAGAATACTTCCTTCCTCATCCCTACCTCATTAGAGTAATTATAATTATATTTGTATAACCTGAACAGGCAGTAAGAAGGGGTGAAAAAATTGTTGTTTTAGGGGCACTTTTTAATCTAAATATAAAATAACAAGCCTGGTGTGAAAATATTTCTCATCCATTCGACACATTTTCATTCATTCTATATAATATAACTACTATAATTTTACTTAACATGTTTTATTTTATTAATATTATTTACTATCTTGAGGAGGTAAGGTGGGACAGATCTCTAAATTTACCTCTGTCTTATAGCCCCTGAGTGCATCATTGAAATGCAACGCAGTAAGGTGTTACACTTTAAGCTCTGTCGTTAGCGTGTCTACCCACTAAGCTATGGGTCTAGGATTCGTTTCCGGGCATGGCCGAATTATGTATAATTATTGAAATTATGGTCTCCCTTTTCACATTGATGAGTTGATGACCGAGGGGTTTGGATGTTGTATTTATTATAGATTTAAGTTGGTTTATAAGTCGTGAGTTGATTTAATTAGTTCGTTCAGAAAGTGCACGTTAAATATATCAAATTAAAAAAATGCGTTAAGTCTACAGATCGTAAATTATAATAGAGTGGTTTAGAGATATACTAGTAGTATGATTTTACAAATTGAAGAAACTACAATAACATTTTCTTTGCCGCCAAAATTGACACAATTTTACTATATTATTATTATTATTATTATTATTATTACTATTATTTTTATTTTTTTTATTATATAGGTATCTATATTACAATCAAAAGTGGTAGTTGTAGATGACACAACTTGATATTTTATCTATTATATAGTAATTATTTTAGTAATTTTGTAACTGTAAAAAAAAAAAAGTTTAGTGCTTTTAAAATCAGACTATTTGGGCAAGGCAAGTTTGGAATATCCTGTAGAACAAAGTACCCCAAAGGGTACGTGGAGGATTTCAGGGAGTACGGGGAATATTTCAACGATTTGTAAACCATATAATATTAGTTGATAATTAGTAAGTCATGTAAATAAATTAACAAAGATGTTTACGGGATGTCATGGGCTTTTGTATAACGCTTTCTTAACATCTGTCACAGTTTTGTACACCTTTCCAATAGGGGTTTATTGAAATTTGGAACAATCGCTTATAATTCACAAGATAACCGGTATTTGTTTCCTTTTTACTTTCAACTTCTCGGAGAAAGAAGTATTTTGATCGTCAAAAAAATTTAACTGGAGAGTTTTATAAATGTCGATGTTTCATGACCCCATGAAACTGAAAAAGGGGTTTTCTCGTCTGTCTGTATCTTGACCTAGATCCGAAATAATTTTATCAATCGGGCTACAACTTGGTTTATAGGGTTTTCATAAGGTTCCGCCGAGTAGTTTTTGGAAATGGATATCTGACCCTAAAATTAAGGATAAGTTTACTGAAGGGCGGAAAAAAAATATCAATTTTATCAAAATCTTCTCTAACGATTTTGATTACAAATTTGGATCTAGAATGGCAACTCTCGTTTTCCCACGAAAATTACTTTGAGGGTAATTTGCATAAGGAGAAAAGACTCATTTTAATCATATGCAACTATTTGAGGTACGAAATAACTTATCATTGTAAAATAAAAATAAAATAAAATCTTTCATTTGAAATTGATTTTTATAAAACCAATAGTTTCTGAGCTATAAACAAATATACATACATATGTATATATTTATCTTTTACATACATATATATGTATATATTTATCTCTTACATATATATATATATATATTTGCTTATAGCTCAGAAACTATTGGTTTTATAAAAATCTATATCAAATAAAACATTTTATTTTATATATATGGAGATCTTATAAATATGAAATTGATCTTTGGTGGACAGAGATGTCTTCTTAATGTTTCTGTAACAGTGTATATTATTTCATGTACGCTCTTTTGTTGAGTGTTTATGTAAGCAATGTGTATAATTTCGTTTCACAAATCTTATTAGTTTTTAGTAAATATATTTTCGGATAAGAGAAAGATAAAGTATGTGTGGTGCCACGTACAATTATTTTTTTTTATGAAGAACTGGAGAGGGTACGTTGGTGAAACTATGGCCCCCAGAAGAGGTACGCGGCTGGTGATAGTTTGAGAAACACTGCTGTAGACGATGAATGATGAACCTTCGGATACCATGACGTCACGCAAGGTGTTTAGTTTTAAATTGAGATTATTTGCTCTTTCACAAAGTTACTACTTACCATAGCTTCAAGCAAACCCTTCTTTTTCGTATTTGACCTTCCAACAAGGAGATGGAAATCATCTGCCTATGTGATATAACTGAATTGCTGAACGGAAGGTCAAGGTTCGAATCTACACCAGCAGCATCAGGAGTGATTTATTAAAGGTGATGTATTATTAGAGTTTTCCCATCATATCTTTACGCCAATACACGTGCATTTTATCTAACTTCACATCCTTTAACTATTAATTGAATTAAACCATAAATTACCATGATGATGAACATATTAATACTTACTAATCTATTTCCTCTATGTCATTAGAAAGTTCATTTCCACATTTACAAAAGTACAGCACCTATCCCTATCTTGAGCTTGTTCTACACAGTCCACCTCATTACACCTTATACGTAGCTTGAGCTGGTTCTATTCAGTCCACCTCATTACAGCCTCTCTCTATTTTGAACTAGTTCTATCCAGTCCACCTCATTACAGCCCATCCCTAAGTGACCGCAGAAGGTTCCTTACAACAAACATTGGCGGAAAGACAATAATGTCAACCTATTGCGATATAATTATTATTTGCTTTGTAATGTTATATTATTTTATTAATAAAAAGTGTTTTCAAATGATTCTAATACTAGGCCTATTTTCAGCAAATGTTTGCAATAAAGAACCTTTGGCTGGCTGCCACTTATATAAACTCCTGCAGTAGATGTGCTATAGCAGTCTTACCTTGATTGGTTCCACTATGGCGCACTTGTAAGATAGGGTCATGGTGAACGGAGTGTACCGTTCTGCTATAGAATCAGAGCCATAGTAAGATTTTTGTAGGAAGAACAGTAGAAGTTAGTTACTAAAGTTACTAAAACAATTTTAACATATCCATACATCAAGTCACTATTGATGGATATTATCAATACCTATAAAATAACACAAATAATATGGTAAAATGTTATCACTGTTGGCAGCAACTAAATATGTTTGAATTTTATCTACTGTTCTTCCAATCAAAATCAGGATATAGTTAGGACACACCCATGCTGTTTGTTATGTTTCGTAGGATTATCTATTAATTACATAGGAGCAGAGTGGCGCAGTGGAAGCGTGCTGGGCCCATAACCCAGAGGTCCGTGGATCGAAACCATGCTCTGCTAGTGAGATTTTTTTAAATTATTGTATATTCAAATCTGTACTCAAATAGTCTGTTAATATTGTTATGTTGATTTTGGCATAGATAAATACAAAAAGTAACAAATAAAATAAATATCATGTTTAATTATAAGTATAGTAGCAATAAACATTTATTCTATTATCAAATTAATTAGAGTATTAAACATAAAAATGAACTTTTTAAAAAACTATTTAAACATTTGGAGTTAATTCTTTATTGATTTAGAGCGGGTAAGATATAAAATCATTACTTTGAATGGATAACCCAAAATATTAATAATTGTATGATAAGAATTTGTTCTTCTTCAGTGCTACGAGTCTTAATGCCCGTCTAAGCATAATTACTGTATTTGTTCTTAAAATTCTTTTTTATCACGAGTCTAAAAGGGTTAACCAACATTATCACTATACTTGGCCTAAATGATAGCATTCCCCAAAAGAGTGTGCATTGATTATTTTATACTTAATAATGTGATTTAAGCAAGATTCATAATAATACCCGGTGGTCCCGCTAACAAAGTCGTAAGTCTCGTATTGTCTGATCCATCAGTAATATGGAGGTTGGGGATTGAATCTCGGTTGGGTGTTCTAAGATATTTTTTCTCAATGTTTTCCCACTTTCCCTTCGTGCAAATTCGTATACACTTTATATAAATTCTACCTACATCATTCCTTACTTCATTAGTGTAAATTTGGCAAATCACAAATAAAAAATAAGATTCTGAAAATTGAAAAATGACACCTGGACACGGGAAAATAAGATGCTAAGCACCAAAAAAGAAAGCTAAATAATGTTCTTTTAACACGTTTCGGTAGCCGCATAGTCTAATGCGCTATTCTCGCAGTAGACTATATTTCTGATGAAGGGGAGATCAAGGTTCGAATCTCAGTCGAGTTTACTGAGGGTGGTTTTTCCAAAATGGTTTTCCACTCTCCCTCTCTCCGCTCTCTGCAAATGTGAGTACACTTCCTAAATAATATAGCCTTCCTCATCCCTAAAACCATTAGTGTAATTAGTACATAAGCGTATAATCCGAACGGGTAGTTAGACGCTGTGATTTAAATGAATGTATTTTAGGTAGCTTAAGAGTACTTGTAAGATAGCTAATAATATTAAAAATTGCGTTCAGCCAAACTTAAACTATAGGGGAATTGCGGCATGAATGTAGATTTAGAACTTATAAAGATATTTTTTGTGATCAATATAAAACAAATCTAGTTATATTATTACAATTATATAAGCATTAATACCATTTTCCAAAATTAATGGCTACAGAATAAATTATTTGACGTATGAATGTATGAAAGTGGCTTTAGCAGCTTTTGTTTAACTCCCAGCCATAAACATTTTAACAGAAAACGCTAACAGTCCTCGTGACTTAAAACATCTTCACTTTAATGACAAAGTTAAACAGAACCAAATATAACCTACTCATGTTACATAACATGTAACTAATAGGCGAAAAGTTGTTGCATAAGAGTGTTAAATATAGTCATTAGTGACTTATAAATTATCTATTCATATGGCTACTTGTTTAGTTGGCTATAATGCCTTCGTAAAGTAAGAGATGACATTAATAAACAGACGTCTGTGTTATTGGCTCACGCATAAATGATTAAACCAGTTTAGTTTATATTTCAAATGTAGTAGGTCTATAAAATAAAGGTGCCATATAAGTTTAAAAGGGTATTTTACCAAAATCTTTAAATTATAGATGGGTCGAATCCTTTATTTCTTGAATCCTAATCTTAAACGTTCTTTCTAATCTCGAACCAAAATTCAAACTCTCAAATCTTTATAAATGCTCAATATAAGTTAAAGTGAAAATATTTAAAATTGAATTTAAAAAAGGTTGCTTGTTGCCATTGATAAATGATATTTTGTTCGTCATGACTATCACGCCATAAACAAAAAAGTGAACATTTTGTTAGTAAATTAATTATATTCATACAATTTTGTCCATTTTTGTGATTTTGTTATTTTCCCAACTACACGAGTTTGCCAATTGCTTAAAATGGAAGTCATATTCTTCATAAATCGTTTTCTAGATACTGTTTTGAGATTTTTACGAATCTTGAATCAGTCGAATATCATAGGATTGAATGAATCACGAATTCGAGGATTCATGCATCCATCCCATCTCTACATTAATCATAATTGTTCTTGAAATTTTCTAAATTAATTTCCATTTAATGTCACAAATTGATCCCAACCTAATATTGCATATTCAAAAATTCCGTATAGCTAAAAATGTAGAATCTAGATTTTAACTCTGCCGGGATTTGAGTAGAGTCAACAACTAACATGAATAATACTGAAGCTCACCACTTAACATTTAAAGTTTCAGTGTGTGCTTGAAGATTGTTTCAATGTTTGTTTAGACACAGAGTAAATTCGGTTAGATGTTGGGGAAATAAAGTAGGCCTACAGACTTATTGAAATTAAACTGGTATTTGTATCCAAAAAACTAAAACATGTTACTTGTTTTAGTTTTTTCAAAGTCTTTAGTAGATTATTACTAAAAAAATTGTCAAAACATAGTTTTGAATAATTTAAATTATTTTAGAGATGGGACGGTCTAATCCTTAGTTCGAATTAAAAAAAGTATCTCAAATACAATTAATGAGAATATTGACCAAATAATTTTAAGAAATTGATAAAAATGAATTATATAAATTTGTGTAGTTGAAATAGTTATAAAATCACAAATAACAGAATAAAATCTTATTATTAGATGATTAATTTACCTTTTAAAAAAAGTGCCGTTTTTGTTATTTATGACGTAATAAACATGACAAACCAAATATAACTTATTCGTGACACCAATATTTTCACTTTAACTAAAACTGTGCATTTTTTAATACTCGTGATTTGAATTAGATTCGAGGTGTATAGATCGAACGAGTGCTATAAAATAAATAGGATTTAGGATTCTAAAGAAAATGTAAGATTCTGATTCGACAAATGTGGGATATTCGACTAATTATATGGTGAATAAATTAAAGATTAATTTATTGACAATATAATTGGTAAAACATTTTTAAAATAATTAATAATATTTACGAAAAATAGTTTTTTTGTTGTGTTTTTGGCTGCGCTAAGGGACATTTTTCACTTCGAGTCGAGTTTGAATGAAAACGAACTTTTTCCGATTTCGAGTCGTATCAAGCAATATTTTAGCAAGAAATATTTCAAGTTGAATTTTTGTAATAGATCCATGCATAAACCATAAAATGCCTGAACATAATTATTTTGGAATTCAAATGTTTGTGAAAAAATGTACAATCACACAAATTCGAATTTTTAAATAAATGTAATATAACTGTACAATTTATTTTTAATTAGAGGAAAGGAAATATTGAAGGATTTTATTTGATATGAAATTATATTTTAAAATTGAATAAAATTAGTTAAACTAGGAATTTTAAAGAAAAAGGTAAAAGTTCCGGGCACTAAATTTT
>CABFWB010000972.1:57524-142311 GCA_902151455.1 Timema bartmani
GTTTTAATCGTCAGCTGTCGTCAAAATCTATCGATTGTATATAAAATATTAGTTTAAAGTAGTGACAGTGAATATAATAAGGTGTTAGAATAAAAAAATATTATCAAAAATACAGTTTGGCGTTGTAGTTTCGAATCTTTCCTCTACATCCAAAATTATACCAATGGATAGCTAGAGGATCAAAGAATTCATTACATATATAAAAATATTTTATTTAAAAAATATAACCCGTTACATAAACGTATTCACGTACAACACACGGCCGTGTCCATGACACAGCCACACCCAATTTTTTCGTCTACGTAGGCTTACGACGACTTGTTAGTTTTTTTTAATAAACAAATATGTTTCTATACCTTGCCTATATATTCACAGTTGGGGGGGGAGGTCTCTGTCATTATATACCTTACTGGAAAGCCAGCCATTTTTTGTGGCCCTGACTGTACCCTTTAACTATTTTTCTACTGCGTTCTAATATTCGTTAATGAATTCAAATAAAGGAACTCGTGGTGGGCTCCGTTTTTGTTAGCGCGCACCGCCCTTTCCAACCATACAAGTAGCTCTAGGACTTCAACCCACTTCTGGCTCCGTCTGGCACATTTGGCTCTAGGCGTTACCCGCGCGGACTAAACGTCAGGTTGTCTAGTTTTCTAGTGAATTGCTGCGCCACCCGAGCAGATTCTGCTCTTAACTCTCGGTGAACGTGTGAATCAAGCTTACAGAATGATGGTATCTTCTTTACTGTTGTCTGAAAGAGGGGTATCTTGACTAGACTTCTTGTTTTGTCAGGCGTACACTACTCACGGATTGTTGGTTGAATGGGGTTAGTCACCCCCTGAGTGGGTTTGATTAAACCCCTTCATTGTGAAGCTTATTTTATTTACTGTGGGGTGCTCCAGTAATATTCCTGGTTTCAATCGTAACCTTAAGGTGGGAGTGTAGGGCTTGCTATAAAAGGGCAGTGTTTTAGCAGTGTTTTTATAAAAATTGTTTTTTTTTTCAAATAAAATAAAATATTACTCCATTAAAAACAGAAGGTTTAATTTTCTTCTCATGGTGATATCAACAGTTTTTGAATATCTGTCATGAGCTTAGCGGCATTAGATGATGAACTTTTTAAATGAAGATAAAAAGTTGTCATTAAATTTCAAGACACCTTTGCTATGGATTCAAGAACTGTTGAAGTCACCATGTGTAAAATATGTTTCTGCTGGAGAATTATTTTATTTATTTTTACCAAGAAAAATATGTTTTGGTATAAAATCTGCAAAAACGTTGACCTTTTATCGCGTTCCCTACACTCCCACCTTAAAACGCTATCTTCGCTCACGGATGATTCATTTTGAACCAGGTGTCGCATTGTGGTGCGCTTTTCTGTTTTCTACTTTTAGAAAAAAGTAGAATTGAGAATATTTAAACCGTAACGTCATATTTTTAAAAATTCAACAAAGTCTAAAAATAACTGCTTTAAAATGAAAAAATACCTATAAAAGGCATTCCAATTTCGTAGTTGACAAATGAAAAATGCAGAAAATCCCAACTCGACACGTTTTTTTGTTCGAGATAATGATGATGATATGTAGATAATTTTTCTGGTTAGCTACCCAGTTCCAAAGCACTTTTTATCGAGTCTGACTCTCGAGTTCGAATCCTCATTTTACAAATTAATCCCGAATCCGAATCTTAGAAAACATTATAAGAATAAGGGGTAAACTTTCCATCCATTTGGAGCTGGGCATGCACTCAGCCATTCGTCTGGCGAGTGCTTCCCACACCATCTGGGAGAAAACAAATTTCTCAGGGTAGTACTGAAAGTGCGATGGTTTCCCGTTGCTTTCTGCACTGTATTTCCACAAGAGAGCGAGAAAGAGCCTACCAATTTTGCCTCGAAAGGTATTTTCACATACCATCCAGGGATAATTCCCATACCACGATCGACATGGGACCGACGGTTTTACTTCCAGTCCGAAAAAAGTTGTGCTTCGGAATTTCATCACTCGGTAAAAATCCATCCTCTTCGGCCGGGTTTAAACTCATGAACATCGGGTCCTGAGGTGAGCTAGCGATCCTGGTGGTGATATATTCGTTACTGATTAAAAATCTTCAGTTTTACTCGTTTGGCTGGTGACTTCTTGTTGAGCACACATACTCGATGGCTTGACCATCGTCCTCTTGAACCACTTAGTCACGGCCGATGAGCACTGTCCAAACGGATTATAGTGATTCAAAGTAAGAGTCCTTGAAAATGCTCTCAGTTCTAAGTGGGCCATCACTTCCTACACTCCAACCAGCAGGGGCCCCCTGATGTCCTCCACGTGTGAGGCACGCTGGCCCCGGCAGATGCTAATGTAAGTGTCGCCCAAGGGGGGCTGGTCCGCCATCTTGTTACCGACCTGTTATTATCGCCACCGAATGACTCGTCATTTGTCTCTTCCCTCGCTACGCTTCGGGTAAATCTCAGGAGGATGAAAACACGACCACAGGTTGATCCAACTTTCTGTTGTGACGTTAAAAAACAATTGACTGCATTTGTTGGGATGGAAGGGGAAGCGAGAAAAGGTAAGTGTTTTGCAGTTTTTATATCAAACATTTGTTTGGTCAAAATAGTTAGAATATAGCTCCAATAGATAGGCCTACATAGTTTTTCTTCATGGGGTGATATCAACAGTTGATGAATATATGTCATGTATAGCGTCATTAGATGAGAAACTTTTTAAATGAAGAGAAAAAGTGGTCATTAAATTCCAGAACACCCTTAACATGTATTCACTAAGTATTGATATCACCATGTGAAGAAAATTAAACTCTTATGTTTCTAATGGAGCAATAGTTGATTTATTTTGTCCAAAAAAAGTTTTACTATATAAACTGAAAAAATACTGCCCCTAATTGCAATCCCTACTTTCACGGCTTAAGGCAGTCTAGATATAGCTTTCTATATATTTCACCTTAATCACATATCTGTGTCAGTTTGCGTTAAATGTCGTTGAAACTGAGTTGATTTGACATTTTCGCTCAATTCTTTTTTAATGTATTCCATTCCATTGTCATGATTGTCAGATACGTGGCGTCTCAATCTTGTTCGTCAGATATCGTGATGTCCCAATCATGTTCGTCAGATATCGTGATGTCTCAATCCTATTCGTCAGCAATCATCTTCGTCAGATATCGTAATGTCCCAATCATGTTCGTCAGATATCGTGATGTCTCAATCCTATTCGTCAGCAATCATCTTCGTCAGATATCGTGATGTCTCAATCCTATTCGTCAGCAATCATCTTCGTCAAATATCGTGATGTCCCAATCCTATTCGTCAGACATCGTGATTTCCCAATCATCTTCGTCAACTATCTTGATGTTCCAATCATGTTTGTCAGATATCTTGATGCCCCAATCATGTTTGTCATATATCGTGATGTTCCAATCATAATCGTTAGATATTGTGAGATAAATAAATGGGAGATTCTCTACTAAACGATGTAAGCAGTTTTGCAGTGGATTTCAATCTTATTTTGTTCACGGCACACTGTTATTTGTCGTGATTCCTCGCGGCACTCTGAACATGCTAGTTGGTGACACTGTGAGAGATTTGGAAGTGCGCATGCGCAGAAAGACCTCTCAGTTGAACGGCAAATGCATGTGTGTGTCCTTCATTCGACCACGGATTGAACTTTTGAGTAAGAAACGACCATATTATCATTAATTACTCAGCTTTTTGATTGGGAGCCATTAAATTCTCTGAAGGATAAATATATAAAAGCTTTAGAACATTTTCCCCTTATTTCTTTAAAATAATATATAATTGAATGGAATTATTTTTAATTATTTTTCAGATTACGTTAACAACAACAATTAACAATAACAATTTTGAGGATCATTGCAGTAGAGAATGCCCCTGTAAAAATTCTCAAATAATTGTTGTTGTTTGTTTGGTAATTGTGAAACAGTCTGTACTTTTTATTTGTTATTTTTGTTGGCGAGATATAAAGGCCCTAACGAGTGCGTAATAATAGACTTGAAGTTTGAGTCGTCCCACCCTATAGCTTCAATCTATTACTTAATACATTTCCAAAACACTTTGAATTACCATCCTCACCCCTTTTTTGACATTGATGAATCGAATCCCAGTTAGAGTGCATGGGAATTTATGAATGGCGCCTTTGAAGAATGTTCTGGGTTCAGCCACAATGGCGTGACTAAGAAGTATCAGTTTCAAAACATAAATCATTTGATTTCTCAAAATGCAAAATGAATTAA
The DNA here is from genome assembly GCA_902151455.1 of Timema bartmani. Lineage (NCBI taxonomy): Eukaryota > Metazoa > Arthropoda > Insecta > Phasmatodea > Timematidae > Timema > Timema bartmani. The sequence continues at coordinate 61,782 of CABFWB010000972.1, forward strand.
TGATTCGGTAAATATTTAGGAGAATCTTAAAAAAATCGTATTTACATTTAATTTAATTGATTAAAATTCCAAAAAATTAATTTTAAAAGTTTTAAAATGCAAATACATTAGATAGTACTCCTAGATTTAATTCACTACTTCTAAAACGATCGGTGGAGACGTGGAAAAGTCACCAATCTCATCTAGTTAGGTTTGCCATTTCGGGGCTTGAACCTTGACTAAGTGTACAGTACAGAGTACTTTTTTAACCAAGCAGTTTTTCCATTCCCCCTCCATACAAATGAAGGTACAATTCTTTTTAATTCTATCTTCATCATTCCTACCTCGTTTTCAATGACGTTTTATGTGAAATGTAGTAGCTCTGAGATCAAAATTGATGCCTTTTCTAAGAAAAGAAAAAACTTTTTTAACAGTATAGCAAGATAACACTCCAAGATTATTGAGGATCGTCTTAAATTAGTGTCAAGGCTTCATACCTGCCCATAAATGGTCAATAGTTACTTTTTTAATTTTTATGAAAAAATAAAATGGTGTGTTTGTGATTTGGCTGCAATTTGCTGCTAACAACTTTGAATCATCAATATCCAAGTTAATGGAGATAAAAATGATAAAATGTAGATTTCCTCCCAACCCCTATTAAACAGCTTTCTTTTAATTTTGTTTTATTCAATAAACTTGTGAAAAATATAATATTTCTGTCCAATGGGTTCAGCTTCAACTAAATTTGATTTTTTGTTAATTTCTCAGATTTCTTTTTGTTGCTAAAATAGGCTCTTTAAACTCATATAATTAGTTCAGAATTATTTTCAGATGCTCTAAAATTTCCTCTCGCATGGTTGAATTCCTGAAATTTTCTCTGAATAAGGGGGAGGGGTGGTGCCACACTCCCGGAATATGGGACTCCAATCTGCCTCCCGTTTGAAAAACTCACCTAGGTGGCCTTGGTCCTGTCATTTCTACAGGAAATACCGCATTGAGAGGCAATAACGCGGCGCTCTTAAGGTGGGATGGTAGGGACTGCGAGTTTTGAGCAGCATTTTTTAAGTTCTTATAGCAAATTTTTTTGGTAAAAATAAATAAAATATTGTTTCAGGAGACACAATATAGAGTTTAATTTTCTTCACATAGTGATATCAACAGTTGTTGAATAACTGTCATGAGTATAGCGGCATTAGATGAGAAACTTTTTTAATGAATAGAAAAGGTTGTCATTAAATTCCAGGGCGCCTTTGGCCGATATTCAAGATTTGTTGGGGTCACCCTGTGAAGAAAATTAAATTATAGTTATACTAAATTTCGCCCCCCTATATCAGGGGTGGATCAACCAACACCCCATACAGTCAGGAGACGGAAGAAAAAATTGGAATCCAGTCGGAATAAACACATCTGAGTGGATCAACGAAAAAGACGGCATGAAATGAGCCAGGCGAAGAACAAGAATTTATAACAGAGCAGGAAAATTCAGATTGAAGTATTGCAAAGATTGTTAAGGGTAACCAGTATTTTCGTTGTTGTGTCTAATCGAGACATGGCTGAGGACAACTCTGGTGGAAAGTAGACCTGTTGGCTTGGTTCTAATCAAGACATGGCTGAGGAACAACTCTGGTGGAAAGTAGACCTGTTGGCTTGGCCATTCTTCATGTCCACAATTATATAATTTTAGACCCACAACAACTAGTTGAGCAGTTTGCCAAAATTAGCAAACACAGAATGGTTATATAAATAACAATTTGTAGTCTACATTTTAGAAATATTATAAAAATGTTATAATAAAGAATGATTTGTTTTATTTATATATCCATTTATATCTATCTTGTTTCAGGATGCCCTTAAACGCCACTTTTGTGGGTTGAATGAAAAAAATACCTAAACTGGGGTCCTTTTAAGAGTCTACACCCACACCCCCCTTAATCCACTCCCTGGATCCGCCCCTGACCTACATTAATTAATTTACCTTAAAAATGGTATGTAAAAAGCATAAAATAACAAGTTTGACCCGTTATAACTCATGGACTGTGGTTATTTGAAACCATTGAATCACACTATGCAATGAATGTCTTATTGTCGAATGGCCTTAACATGTGAAACCCTATGTTGTCTTTACGTGACGTCACATGTAGGATACGAAGCTACTTAGAATATAGACTTATCTTTATGTGCGGTTTTTTCCCCCCTCTATACAGATATGTAATTCCATACGGTATATTCTGTATCAAGTTCTGTATGAACGACCCACTTTAAATGGCACATTCATTCTTCTCGTATTCCAATCTGAATAGTGTTAATTGAGAGTTATGTGCTCCATGTGTGCGTTAGTATGGTGACGTAGTCACGTGAGCTTCTCGTATGAAAAAAATGTGACAATCCTTCTTTTATTACAGCGCAGTTGTCCGCCACGTGGTCAAACGGTCGCAGAACTCAGGGGTTCTTGTTCGTTCCTGAGTGGTGTCTGTTTCTATGGGATCCTTGTCGAGTGTTGTAGAGGGATTAAAATGGGGGGAAAAAAAGTTGGGACTAGTTAGTTTTTTATTGGTACGATTAATGCAAATAGTTAAGTTGGGGGTCTTGAGAACACGAGAAAAACCCAGTGTTTTGGCAGTATTTATAACAAAACATTATTTTGGCAAAAATAAATAAAATATGTCTTTAGTAAAAACATAGTTTAATTTTCTTCACATGGTGAATACAACAGTTCTTGAATATCTGTCATGAGCATGGCGGAATTAAATGATAAACCTTTTTAAAAGTAGAGAAAAACTTCTCATCTAATTCCGCCATGCTCATGACAGATATTCAAGAACTGTTGTGTTCAGCATGTGAAGAAAATTAAACTCTATGTTTCTAATGGAGAATGATTTAATTTATTTTGAATAAAAATGTTTTTATATATATAAACTTATTTTTAATAAAAATTTATATATATATATATATAGGCAAGTTCTTTTGAAGTTTATATATATATATACATATATATGTATATATATGTATATATATATCAGAGTGTTCAATTAGAATCAGTATAGGTCCAGAAACTAAACCACAAGACATAATATATATATATATATAAACTGCAAAAGAACTTGCCTTTTTTCGCGTCCCCTACACCTCCACCTTAACAAAACTATATAATTTATGAGGTAATGATGAATAGTTATTTTTAATCCCCCACATTACTGTAGAAAAATTATGGGAAATTACTGAAAATTGATACAAGGCATAGAGCTTTACTTACAATTAGTCGAAATTATAAAATAAGAGAAACACATCAAAAATCAAACTTTAGAAGATATTATAGACACCTATTTTTATTTATTTTTTAATTATTTGATACGATTGAAGAACGTTGTAATATTAGGCTAAGTTTAAAAAAATATTCATTCATAAATATTAGTCACAGCGATATTTAGTTAGTTCATTAATATAATTATTTGTGGTCTAGTGGTAAAAGTTCCTGGCGACAGATTCAGAGATCCCGGGTTCAATCCCCGGCGCTTACAGATTGTCTGTGAAGCAATGGGTCCGGAACGGGGTCAACTCAGCCTCGTTAGGACAAATGAGGAGCTACTTGAATCATATGTATTTAAACAAATAAATGGTATCGTCTCATCCTTACTCTGGTATTTTTAATCTTCAAAAACATATTTGAAATTGTGGCATAAACAACACATGTGAACATTAAAAAAATAATCTAAGATACCTGACTGAAATTTGACCAACCAAGTATCCGCTAAGCGTATAAACCGAGCGGATAGTGCTAAAAAAAAAGTAGCCAGTATAATTTAGAAAACTTCAATAGAAAATATAGATTTTTCACAGATTTTTAAAGCCAGAATTGGTATAATAGAACGGGTTGTTTTTTTATTATTCTCAAAAACAAACAAAAAGTCGCATACTAATATTGATTGCACTGTGTAGTAACAAACTCAGGATGTTTAAACCGGTAAAAATAACGTGCTACTAGCTGTACCGTACCCATGGACATACGAGCTAAACTTCAAGCTCACTCAGTCTATTCGACAATTTTGAAGAAAGTGACACCTGGACATGGAAATTGAGCTCAGGACCCTTGGTTTAGCCCGACAATACTATTTTTTATCCAGGATTCGTCCCACGCTCAAGGCCATTCTAAACTATGAATGAATAGTGACCCTGAGTACGGGCTAAGCACATGGTCCCGGGTTCGATTCCTTGTTCAGGTGACATTTTTCAAAATGTACTAATATGATACTTGATAATAATCCTTTATATCTTGTACAAGCATTCGCCTACTTCCATCACGCAGTCTGGTTTAATAATGAAGAGAGCAGGGTTCTAATCCATGCAGAGTATACTGGGAAGATTTTTTCTCCCTAAATAGTCTCCCAGAAAACTCAGGTGCATTTTCTATATTTTCTATCTTATTAGTGTAGTATACATATTTGGATATCTCGTATGAGTTGTAAAACGTGATGCATTTTTTTTTTAATATATAAAAAGCTGCCTTGCGTCAGGTTTTTACATATTGGGTTATTTACTCCCCCCCTCACCCCTTCTACCTACCAACCGTTTCAGGATCGTGCTCATGCCCATACATTACCTTTCCGTCCCACGTCCCCCCCTCCCCCACAGTCACAACTTTCATAACCTAGCCGAGGGAAGAGGTGGTAGAACTAGTGACTCATTCATAGTCTGTTAATCAGACAATTATAATTTGTCACTTATTTAAATAATGTTTCCACAGTTATGAATATGTATACGTCCACGACGAGGTTTGACGGTTATGTTCAGGTGTGTGTAAGGCGCAAGAGAGGTTAGATTATTATTAGCACCACGTCTTACTACCCGTTCGGGTTATACGCACTTACGCTAATGTGTAATGGTAGGGTGATTGTGAGAATCTGTGCCGGGACCGAGAATTGAACCCCGGACCCCCAGCACAGAAGTCTGACACCTTACCCCTAGACCACCAGGTCACCCAAGAGAGGTTAGAGAAGGGGTTAAAAAACAGTGAAACCACCGAATATGGTGGCCAGGTGACAACTGCGATATTCCGCGGCTCAAGACGAAGCAGCATCCGACAAGACGTTGTTGGCCTTTTTTTTTACAAGTTCTCTCTGGTGTCGAGTGGAAAAAAATAAAATGACTCAACCAATAACCACAACCTTGCCAGAAACCGGTTTAGTTGCATTCGGTGTTTAGTTGGAGAAGGGTTAAACACGGTGAGGGGGTTTGTGGGGGGTAAGGAATACTTTTGACCAAGGACTGTTTAGTATTTTACATCTCACAGCTTAAGTTGTCTCTTTAACTGTTGCACTGGTAGGGGTATCAAAATTGTAATTTTTGAAAATATTGTTACAAACTACAATATACTATTCTGAGAAAGTATTTACGACTGTGCCGTAACATATTTTACAAAGTTTTTTCAGGGGGGAAACAAATATATTTTTGATAAACATATTAAATACGATTCAGATTTCAATTGAAAGAAAATTTGCCTAAGCAATATTTTTTTTAAATGAACAATTTTTATAAACCTGTCATCAATAAACTATCATCAATTTATCTATTTTTAGAAAAACAAACAGCCATTTTTGAACACTCTCATATTTTCCAAAAAAATAATCATTATTAAACTACCTTTAAACGTTTCCCACACTATAAATCAAGTATTATTTCTCAGCTGATAAAACACTGTTAAAACAATTTTTGAAAGATTTCGAATCTTACAAACTCTGTCATCAGTAAACTACTCTTCAATTAAAGGCTATAATCATAATAAAAAAATGTCCCCGAAGTATAACCATAAAACATTTAAATATCAACAAGTATTAACAAAATCCATCAAACTGTTTCGGTTGTAGACACAGAGACAGACAGACCAAAGCTTAACACTCATTTTTTGGGGTTTGGGGTCGCATAAAACGTCAAGAGACATAATAATGAGGTCGAAAATGTTCACGACTAAAATACTTTATATAATAGTATTTTGTTTTAGTGCTAAGCTGCGCTTGCTTCGCTTCTGTTAACCCATAAAATTTGAATTTGATATAACTTGTTAAAGTTGCTAGATCTACTTTCATGAATTTTTATGCACCAGGTTACATGACTTTTGACTTGTACCTAGTGTCAATTTCAGCAGCCGAGATGCTGGAGAAGACTTGAGAAGATCAGAAAATGAAGAAGTCCTAAGACGAGTGGGTGAGAAGAGAACCATTTTGGATGTGATTCTTCGGTACAAAGCAAACTGGATCGGACACATCCTTAGGAGGAACTGTTTTCTGTGTGACGTTATAGAAGGTTATGTAGAGATAAAGGGGAGCTTAGGATAAAGAAGGATTCAAATATTGGATGTCTTGAAGGAAAGAAGAACATTCTGGGAGCTAAAGAAGGCGGCAGATGACATGGCGCATTGATGGTCTAATTTCACTGACAAAAGGAATGTACCTGTCGTAAAACAGAATATATATAAAAAAAACTAACATATCTATTCATAACATATTTCGCAGTAGCTACAGTCTGATTTTCATAAAAAGCCCGTTATTTGAAAGCTTGAAACTCATGTTGCCACAATAGCGGAATAAGAAATATTATAGTTGTATTTACATTCTTAATTCGTTTAAATAATAATGTAAAGCTAAACTATTCATTAAGGAAGTATTATTTGAGGTTTTTGATAACGTCTTAAATTAACTCTTTAGTTAATATATTAACTAAGACATATTTCTAGAATTCCAATTTTAGTTACTTTAAACCAACGTTGGTAGCTGAGAGTGGGCTTCATTTAAAAAATCAGAGTTTAGCTAACCGCTCTTTCAGGATGAAAACTCGAAATCGACAATGTTCAAGTGTTTGTAATATGTTCCTATTTTACATTTTTGATTCGCATCCTGGCTAACTAAATTTATTTCGCTAATGATGTAAGGATTAGTAAGGTACAATTTAGATTAAATATACCCACATTTGTGCTAAGGGCTAGTGTGAAACCATTCAAATAAATTTGATTAGGAACGTATTCAAGCTAGTAAATATAAATTTAAAATTTTGAATTCGCAAAGAATTAGCATAATATTTTATAAATGAATACCTTGAATTGGAACGTGTATTATATTATATTAAAAAACACGTTGCTAGGTGAATCGTTTCCTCTTGACAAGGTCATTTTATGACAAGGCTCAATCACGGAGGCCATCAGCGATTACGTTATATTGGCAACCAGACGCGCCAGTCAAACACGCCGGCGCTGGGCTGGACTGACTTCACATGTGTGGTTATAATTAATGCCAGTCGGTAATATATACACACTGACCATTTACAAGTGCTATGTAATTTATTTATTTTTAATTTTTAATGCACATTCGTGTGAAACAAATTTCATCGTTTAGTCTGTTAAAATAGAATCTAGACCTCTTTAGATTTCTAAAATCCAACAATGTCCTTAATCATCCCATAATAAAACATCTTCTTAAGTCAACAACCCGAAGGTTGGCTTGATGTGATTTCTATCCAACCGGCGATGGTCATTCACTCTGCACTCCAGCTGGTTAGTGCTGCCTGCACCATCTGGTAGAAATCTCAAATATTAGCGGTATTCAGGAAGTGTAATAGCTACACACAAATGCGGGTATATTACCTCTAAAATGCTTCCTTCCTCATCCCTACCCCATTAGAATAATCATCATATATGAGTATAACTTGAACAGGTAGTAAGAGATGGCGATAAAAAAAAGACTGTAGTTTATTTCTGACACGCGTTGTTCCTGAGATGAATCTATATTATCAGAAGTGAGTGTACAGCAGCCACAACTACAATATATGGCTCACGGCTTGTCCTTGGTTTATTAAGAAAAGCTGGTCAGTTGGTGGGCAATCGCTTCCTCGTGTTTTGACAAAACAGCGCACAGGTGGCCGTCATTGAATGCCACAAAACCAACCACAGCTCTACAAAATAATAATTAAAAAATCCATCCATTGGTAGAGAAAGAACATTCGAAGAGTTTACGATATCGTGAATCAAATATAGCTTTTACCGTCATCTTTAGTGTTTATTTTTTTAGCAACAGGTATTACTACTACCCGTTCAGCTTTTATGCATATGTACTAAATACGCTAATGTGTTAAGATTGAGTTTAGTAAGTGTATCAGCATTTTTTCCTTGGATTTTTTAAAATTTATTTGAGGTATTTAACGTGCACTTTCTGAACTGACTGATTATATCAGCACACGAGAATTTCTACCAGCGGGAGCCAAATGACCCACCAATTTTGCCGGGAAAGGTATTTTCACGTACCCTTCAGGGTTCTTTTACATTCCACAATTGACATGGGACTGACGGCTTTACTTCCCCCTCCGGAGGAAGTTGTGCTACAGATCTATATCGATCAAGAAAAATCCGTGGAACTCAGCCGGTTTAGAACCCACGAACATCGAGTGCTGAGGCAAGAACTTTAACCCAAGACCACCGAGGTCGACAAGTTTACTAAACAATGTAGACAGGAATATGTTTCGCAGGTAGGCCGGCACTATTTCCTGTGACCGACATGAACGCTAACAACGTCCTGCATCATTCACCCTCTGGCACCCGTTAATACATAAAACTGATCGTTGTTACACTAAACTATCACCGCGACATACGGTCCAATTTTCATAGAAAGACCCTTATCTCTCAGCTTAAAAAATGTTACCAGATATACTTTCGCGTTTTTATCTGTGAAGTCATGTGATCTGCGGCTGTCACTTTTAATATAACTTATTGTATCAATACCTATAAAATTACAATAATAATATAGTAGAATGTTATCAATGTTATTCGGGGAAAAAAACTCTAACTGGTCCTTTCTATCGTAGTCCTGATTTAGCTACACAAAAAAGCTATTATCGCACAGTATCATCAAAACATGTTTGGCAAACACGTTATTGCATTGAATTCTTGTTTAAAAAAATACCATTACTGTTTTTAAGTTGATTTATTTTCAAGCTCGTAGGCCAGGTCAAAGATTCTTACTTACAAGAGCAAGGTTTTACCAACTTTTGCAGGGGGTGTATCCTTTTCGGGGCCATGACCTACACCCAATATCATTGCTGAGGGAACTCCGGGTCTTATGGAGAAAAGATTTATCTTCTATCTCTCTTTCGGTTAACTGTTGCCAAATCTCCTTGCTCTCAGTTTTATCTGAAGGTAGTGTGCTGAGTTAAGAAGGAGCTACTGGCAACCTCGACTAAACAGTGTTGCAAAACTCTTCTTATGTTTGAGGTGTAGTATTACTTTACTTCGCATCCACGTACAAGACATACAGTACCAGACTAGTCACCGCTCTAAGGCTTATATACACCAATATATAAATATATATATATTTACAAAACAAAACTACCTTACAAATTAAAGATGTTTATTTACACTTTTCTTCATTCAGCTAAAGCCGGCTTGAAATGGAATTGTCTGTGCTCTGTTCCGGGCCGGGTATCGACGTACTTCTTCGTCTGTGTTGACGTCCACTGCATTATTGTGAAGAGCCTGTGGAATTTCCACCAGCTGCCAACCTTCACTCGTGGGATTGATGCCAGTTGCTTGAGATTCCAAAGTAGTGTAATCTCTCGTCACCAGCCTTGTACCTTCACCTTTATTCTGACCAACCAGTGACGGGCCAACCTCTTCTCGCGGTGGATCTCGGGCTGAGTATGGTTTAAGCCTATTGAAGTGAACCACAGGGCGTTTTCTTGGGTTTAGTATGTATTGAATACGGTACGTCACATCCGATAATCTTTTCTTGACGACGTAGGGACCTTTCCATGATTTGTGCAACTTAGAAGTCAAGCCTTCCCTTATTTCTGGTGTGTATAACCACACTTTGTCACCTACTTCATATGCTTTCCCCAAACGGCGGTCATCTACGTATTTTTGTCTTTCCTGTCCCACTTTAAGATTTTTTCAGACTTGTTCATGTGCATATTCTAAGCGATTACGAAGATCGAATGTATACGAAATGGGTGTAACTTCTTCCTCTACTTGCTTCGTTGGTCTCCCGTACACTATAACAATTGGTAAACGAGCTTGTCTTCCAAACATAACCTCAAAAGGGGGGTGTTTAGTAGTTTCATGTACACTCGTACGGTATGCCATCATTAGCTGAGGCAACTTTACGTCCCAGTCATTTTGGTTTTCATTTACCCAACGGAGACATCATGTCCAGTAACATACGATTAAATAGTTCCACTGAGCCATCTGACATAGGGTGGTAAGCTGTTGTTCGCGTCTTTGCAATCTGTAATAAATCGCACAAGTGTCTGATTACTGTCCCGTCGAAATTTCTGCCTTGGTTGGTGTGAAGTTCAGTAGGGACACCAAACCTACTGATGAATTCATCCACCAGGACTCTTGCAACTGTGACTGCCTTCTGGTTTGGCAGGGCATACGCTTCCACCCAACGAGTAAAGTAATCTGATACAACCATAATTACTTTCTTTCCCCGCTTAGTCCTTGGAAAGGGGCCTAATATATCAACGGCAACCCATTGCAGTGGTTCACCAACCCTAAACTTATGTAGTGATGCCTTAGCTATTATTTGAGTTTTCCTAGCCGCGCAATCAGGACATTGCTGGATCCACGCTGTGGTGTCTCGACGGAGATCCGGCCAATAGAACCGCGAGCGGACCTTTTCAACTGTCTTGTGAATACCTAAGTGACCTCAAGTGGGTGTGTCATGAAGACTGCGTAGGATTTCTGTTTTAAGCACTCGTGGGACAATCAGCTGAAGTCTATGGGTATTTGCCACTTCTTCAAAACGTTGTTAAAGAACACCTTGCTTTAATTATAGTTGATCCCACTGGGCCCACAAACTCGTGGTGGTTCTTCCAAGTGCCACAGCATCCTCATGGGGTGGGCGATTGTTAGCCTCTTTCCACTTTATAACAGGACAGATCGCTATATCTTCTAACTGTAACTGACGTAACTCATCAGGTGACACATCAGGCTTCCACACAGGTGTGGCTAAAACTATGGGTGTGACTATTGCGTCTTGGAAAGAAATGGGGGTGGTGATTTTTTTGAGCTCCCCCACCCTGTAGTTGACTGCAGGGTTTCCAAGACTGTGCTTCTGGGCTGAGGGAGCTTGGAACTGGCATTACATCGGAATTTTCCCCCACACATTGGCACTGGTGACAAGGCATTATTGAAAGTCCGTCAGCGTTACCATGTTTCACACCTGGGCGGTGTTCTACCGTATAGTTGAATCGCGATATACGTTTCAGCCACCGAGCTACTTGCCCTTCAGGATCTTTAAAATTGTGGAGACAGACTAGTGCTCTATGATCTGTGCGCACACGCACTACCTCACTTCCTTCAAGGTAGCAACGAAAGAAGTGGAGACAGTCAACCAGAGCTAATAGTTCTCTACGTGTCGCACAATACTACCTCTCTGTCTTAGTAAGAGGGTGGCTCCAATAAGAAATTACTTTTTCTTCACCATCTTGAGTCTGGCTAAGTACTGCCCCGATTTCAACTGCACTTGCATCACACTCCACCAGCCATTCACTCTCCAGACGGGGAAACCCTAAAATGGGGGTGGTCACTAATCTTCTTTTTAGCTCTTCAAAGGCTGTTTCGTAAGTTGTATCGAACACAAATGGTACTCCTTTGTGAGTGAGTCGCTGTAGAGGTGCAGCAACCATAGCAAAGTTGCGGATGTAGCGGCTATAGTATCTATTTGCAGGAAAGAGTTCACTTCTTCCGCAGTTAAGGGGATGGGCCAAGATCTAAACTTATTTATTTTCTCTTTTGATGTAGCGATCCCTTGCGCTGATATTCTGTGCCCCAGGAAAGTAATCTGGTCCCGTATAATTTGACATTTCTGAGGCTTGATTTTGAGGCCAGCATCACGTATTCGTGTAAAAACTTGATGCAAACGTTCCACTTGTTGTTTCTCATCCCGACTCCATATTACCACATCATATAGGTACGCCATGCAGGTTTTCCACTTGATACCTGTTTACACCAAATCCATGAGGCGTTGGAAGGTAGCTGGTGCATTACAGAGGCCATAGCTCATCACGTTAAATTCGTAGAGGCCATCTGCTGTAACAAATGCTGTTTTGGGAAGATCTTCTGGTGCTATCTCAACTTGATGATAGATGGCTGCCATGTCGAGAGATGAGAACAATGTTGCTCCTGACAAACCCTCAAGTATGTCATCCATACGTGGGAATGGATAGGCATCTTTCACAGTCAGTTCATTAAGTTTTCTGTAGTCACAACAGAAACGAACGCCACCATCTTTCTTTGCTGTAAGGACTATAGGTGGTGCCCATGGTGGGGTACAGGGACTCACGTTACCTTGTTTCTCCATGTCACTGATGTCCTTACGAATATATTCCCGGTCTTTATAAGCAACGTGACGCAGATGTTTCTTTGCTGGTCTTGCCTCACCTGTTTCATTTTGTGCCACAATATCCGCAAACTCATTTAATAGCGCCTAACCTCATAACACTTAGCTTGGGTAAGGTTGAACAATATATCTCCTTGACGATGTTTGGTTTGTGAAGTTAGAGAGAAGCACATGGGAGAAGATTTTTCTTCATCAGGTAGTGGGTAGAAGTGGCTAATTGATGTCCCCTTATACAACACAATAGGTTCTGGTGATGTATTTAGAAGTCGGAAAGGTACCCTATTCTTGCGAGCTGTGACCAAAATACAGACAAGAGAGAATGCCGTATTTTTCTGCTACTTGCAGGTTGAGCTTCAAGCAACCTTCCAACTCTTCAAATTCTGAAGCCACTATTCCACCATATGGTAAAAACAGTTCACTTCTAGCAGACACGGTGACAGTTTCCGCAAGATTAACATGTGACTCGTGTGTTTGAAATAGGGATTTCTTTGAGTTTGAATACTTAACATAATGGCATAGAACTTTAACTCCACCGATATTGAGAACGTCCTGAGAAATAATTATATCACACTTATGTGCCAATATGAATTACAATCCTAACAGAGCACACTGGGAAATATCTTTAATTACAAAAAATGTTTGTGCGTACGTAGTATTACCGAGTATGATGGGTGGGGCTATCCGGCCTAAAACTGATAACTGACGTCCACTTACATCATGTATTGAGATCGTTGATGAGACAAGTTGATCCTCTGTACTCTTAACGAGTTCCCCCAAGTCTTCTCGTATTGTGCATGCTGTGGCTGCAGAATCAATGAGTAAATTCAGTTTAATGGAGCGAATAGCTCCAGACGCGTAGATCGCAACTGGATCATTTATCGTAGAAATTTCGAGTGCCTGATGGGAGGCCGATGTAGGTAGTTGAAAAAATCTACATCGGCGATCGCCAGTTTCCTGAAAATGTTACCACACATTCCCGCCGAACGTGTCCTCTTTCTCCACATCGAAAGCAGCGTGGTCCCAATTGATCCCGTGTAGCTCCATCCCGAGAGTCACGTTTCTTTTCTCGGCACTCGTCCTCTCGATGACCACGCTATTTACAGTCACTGCACTTAAATACTTGACGCGCAGGATCAAGCTGTTCTTGGTGACTCATCAGAGACGTAGCATGAGGTCTTCTATCTTCTAAAACTCTAGGAAGTGCTCCCGCCACTGCTTCTTGAATCGGCTGCTGCAATAAAACACGTGTTATAGTTGTCTCTGATACAGGAATCGTGGCTGCAACTACAAGTTCAACTGGCACAGCACGCTCAATTCCTGGCACTGCCTCCATCATTTTCCCATGACTTACAATATCTATAGCAGTTTTGGCGAGATTTCGGCGCAATGCTACGTGAATGTCACTGTCTTCTATACACTGAATAAGCTGGTCATGGACTAGTTCATCCCGAGATTCTGGATTAAACTGCGGGAACACTTCCATTACTAAGCGCTGCAGGTCAATTGCAAGGCAACCGGGGGGGAGGGTGGGGGGGGCTTACCTGCTTGTTTGCAGTCAGCACTTGTCACTACAGAGTGAAGATTAACCAAACAAAAACGAGAAAATGACAACGCTTGTTTCCCAATAGTAACCATGCAATTGCCCCAGCGTTGATACCCGTCGTCACGTTTTCCAGATTTTCAATTTTTTTTAAAAAAGGAAACAAAAATCTCATGTCTAGTAAAGTATAAACGGTATTTACAAATTTTGATAAAGCTTTAGTAATAATCTAAACATTAAAGTGACTGATTCGGGGTGGGGGAAGACTTATAAAAGTTCATTTCATCACTATAATTTTTGTTAGTTTGTTCGTGGGGCTTAGTAGTATTAAAAATATGTTATGGTTAATATAAAACTATGTGGTAGGCCCTATGTCTAGAATGTCATTGAAATGTTGTCTATGCAATATAACAATATTAGGGGGTGGGGCTAATCCTCTAGATCTAGCCATTCAACCTTATCTTACCTCTGTTTTCCTGGCGTGCGGAGGAATTCATTTCTGAGGTAGGGACACCTATAAGGCGAATTCCACTATCCCCAGATTGGATGATACGTGAGAATAATTATGGTGGAAAGCAGAAGGGACCTACAGTTTAACGTGGGTATAACGAAAGTAAAAATGGAAGCCCTAAGAACTATTGATGGTTGTCATCCTAATCTAGAGCTTAACCAATTAAAATATAATTTAGAGTGTTCCAGCTGTACATCAAGAGCTCAATCGAGTCAAGTTTTTTTCTAATATCACGCATGTGCAGTTATCACCACAGCTATAGTGTCCCTGCAGTACATCAAGAGCGCAGTGTGAACCAAGGTATGTCCTAATCTCACGCACGCACGCGCAGAATTAACGACAGTTATAGTGTACCTGCAGTACACCAAGAGCGCAATGTGAGCCAAGGTATTTTCTAATCTCACGTATGCGCAGTAATAACGACAGTTATAGTGTACCTGCAGTACACCAAGAGCACAGTGTGAGTCAAGGTATTTTCTAATCTCACGCATGCGCAGTAATAACTACAGTTATAGTGTCCATGCAATACACCAAGAGCGCAGTGTGGATGAAGGTCGGTCCTTGTCGTCCTGATCTCGCGCATGCGCGTGGGACGTCCCACCATGTCGTTCCCCGGTCCATGCCCATATAGAGGTATGGCTGGCAGGGTGTCAGGTTAGGTTAAGACGGGAAGCCTGGGTCTGATCCCAAGGCCCACGCCCGATGTACTCCCACGGGGGGTGTATGGGGGTCACTTTGTGCTAGGGTGGAGTACCTTTTATTTCTCTCTAAAGAAACGTCGCTAAACTCGTTTTCACAGAGGAAGAACCGTTTAAGTACCTGTAGGAATACCATGGCCACAAGATTCACTTCGATGGCCACACGGTCTAAGGCATCGCTCTTGCCATAGACTGGACTGCCGATGAAGAGGATATCGGGGTTCTAATCTCGGTTGGGTGTAATTAGGGTGTATTTTTCCTAAATGGTTTTCCACTCTCACTCCACGCAATTGCGAGTACATTTATTCTAAATTCAACCTCCCTCTTACCAAACACATCAGTTTAATTCGTACATAAGCGTAGGTTACAAGGTTTGATCACGTGGCTAAGACGTTTAACCCTCATCTAGAAGACAACTATTTTTAATCTGATCAAGAATAATTATTTGTTTTAAATGCATGCACATTTACATTTGCATGCATGTTAAGTTTAAATTCAAAATTTGTTAAAATATACTCTTTTTTTAGGAGTTTAAAACACAAACACATATGAAGGGTACAAGGGAAAAAAAGGGGTAAGATTCACTCTATTGGGAGAGCGACACCTTTGACCATTCGACCACAGTAGTGGTTAGTTAAATAAACAAGTTGTATTATATCCCGTTCGAGTTAACTTGTTACTAAGATTTTTAAAAGCTTATATACAAAACATATGATTCACATTCCTAAAACATTGTGTATGGCAGTAAAATTGTGAGATATGTTGCTATTCTACCAGGCTGTGAGACAGTGACCAGTTTCAAGAATAGTGTATGTACTTGATAAGTTGAAACTGCAACTAGACAAAGTGCATCACAACACTTTCTGTGTCAAGACTTTGTTTAGATCAATGAATACCTCTCCCCTTCTTTCTCTCTCTCTCTCTCTCTCTATATATATATATATATATATATTGCTTTTCCTAAGTCTGTTACTCTAAATATGTCACTCTCTCTCTCTCTCTATATATATATATATATATATCTTTTTATAATTGTCATTCTCTCTTTCTGTCACTCTCTCTAAGACTCATTCTCTCTGTTATGTCACTCTCTTTGTCAATCACTTTCTCCTCTAAGTCTGTCATTCTCTCTCTTTCTCTGTCATTTTTTCTATGGGTGGATACTATTTTGAAACGGATAATCAAAACGTGTAACTGTACACACACACGTTGTTTGACCCAGGTTCAAGGAATGTTCCAACCAAATTTAATCAAAATTGGTCAGTGTATTTGGCGCTATTCGCAGGAACAAACATCTGGACACCAGCCAGCCAAACACTCATTTATTTTCTTAACCGTTTGAAAAAAAAGAAATGTTTTTTAGGCCAAACAAAAATTAAGTGTAAATATTATGTGCCCTAATACATTTTTAAGACCTCACAAAGATATGCTGGCCAGGCTCCTTTCATTAATATTCCCAATTATTTCCAAATAAATCTTGATCGGTTTGATTAATCATAAGCTACTAAATTTTAATTTTCTAAAATAACAGAGTATTATAAAAGCTTTGGTATGTCAGCTTATAGCATTCAGTCCATGCACAGCGCTCCTCTTTAACCCTTTGTTCCAGGGCACCTCACACAACTTTAAAATATGGGACAAGTTACCCAATTTTGCCGTTGCTATTGTGAAATATTTGGTCGAAGCCAACAACGAAGTAATAAAAGTGAAGAGCGTGGGCTCCCCTTCCCCTCCCACAAGAGTTGCTTGACTCGATCATTATATGACCTTGAGTTTAAACCATCCAAGGTGTTACTAGGTAGCCCACCCACTCAACATAGGACTTCGACTGCCTCAACGGTTTTCTTTCACGTCTATTGCCAACAAACTGTGCATGGATGTTTCTATTCGAATCGCTGTAGTATATTTAATATTTAACAATATGGTGTCACAATGGATACATAATTTTATTATAATGTAAATTGATAAAAATAAGGAAAAATAAAAAATAAACTATTGAGTGTAAATTCAATTAAAAAAGTCCACCTGGGGAAAAAGGGAAGGTGTAGGAAGAATCCAATGCACTAAGGTGACATCTTTCTTTATTCTATCTTCTATTGTAGAAATAGTCACACACATATTGAGTAATATACTAAGAAAAGCTTTTTTTTTTTGTAGTCGACATTTCAAAATTAAAGGAGGCCAAGAAAGAGATGGGAGGAGCAGGAAACTGAAAGTGTTCAAGTGAGAGAAGAAGGAAATAAATTAAAGGAGGAAAAGTGGTGGTTCCAAGGATAGAGGAAGATGGAAGCATTTTATTAAATTGACCAGGCCACAGGCTTGAAACAGTTGATGATGATGATGTTGATTAATTGTTGATAATATCTATCAAATCTGACAGCTACAGATTACATGACTTGATGTTTGATCATATTAAAAAAAAGTTCTTGTTATTTTTGTAACCAAAATCCTACTATATGTAGGATTGGGCTAAAAGAAAAAAAAAATCCCTTGAAATTCACCCTTTTCTTTCTATTCCTATGGCTGTAACATCTTACCTAAGTCGGTAACGTTTCTTTCTTTTGTTTGTTTGTTGGCGTTTTATTTTTAACATCAATAAATATACATGTGATAACAGGAAACATTTAGAAATAAACAGCGAGCACCAGCCCCGTGGGGCTCTCAGACACTAACAATACACAGAACATTTAAACATGATGAAATAAATTTAGCGCCGGGCTGATTGGTTCGATTTTTAGGGTAGGGGTGGGAAAATATTACAAAAACCCACCCCACCGCACATAATGGGTCAGTTGAGACCATTGTGATACAGGGTACAAATATGAAGGATGAAGATACAGGGACGGAAACGATGGTGAATAAAAAGAAACAAGAATGATGGGAGGCCCGGTCGAGCGAGTCACCGGGGTCGGTCAGAGAAACTTAATAATACTCCGCCAGGGCTACTATGACAATTCCATATGCAGCCCTGGCGTGAAAAACGAAAACTAAGATGAAAACAAAATGGACTAGGTTCTATAGCCAGCATGGCTGAAAAAAAGTTTTGTTTATGAAATTGGGACCTGCCCTTATCCAGTGATGAATTAATGATATGGAAACTCGCTGTTGTGTCTGTTCGAGAGTTAAGTTAGTTTACAAGCAGTGTGCTGATGTGAACAATCAGTTCAGAAAGAGTATGTTAAATGTTTCAAAATTAAAAAAATATTTCTCTAATATAGATAAGTTTTTAGTACACAGTACTGGTACTCAGGAATTCTAGAAATAGTAATAATAATAAGAGATGTAAAATTTATTGAAATAGTGTATAAAAGGTTGGGAATATAGCATTATTTCTCAGACCTTGGTACATATACTCACAAGGGTACACTATGTTATTTTTTTTTTATACACTAGCAAGCTTGATAAACAAATTTATGCAGATTTTGACATGTCAGATTTTTTTGGTCTTTTTTTCCCCTCCATCGCGACTTTGTTTAGCTACCACTGAAGGTTTACTTAAAATTTGGAATAATCGTTTATACTTTACAATATAACATATATTTATTTCCCCTTTTTTATGAACAGCTGAACATTGCCTAGGACATGGTTCTGAAAGGAGGTATGAAACTGACAAAAGTTTGGGAAACACTGGATTAAAACATAAGGATAGATTTATTTTTGTATTATTTATTTGAGGTATTTTAATGTACACTTTCTTAACTGAATGATTATATCAGCACACAAGAATTGCTATGAGCGAAAACGAAAAGGCCTCCCAATATTGCCAGGAAAGGTATTTTCACATACCTTCCAGAGTTATTTTACAAGCCACAATCAACATAGGACCGACGGCTTTACTTCCCCTCCAAAGGAAGTTGTACTATTGCTCAAGAAAAATCTCTCGACCCAGGCTGGGTATGAACTCACAAACTTAGGATGGATCATGGTTAGAAGAAAATGGTACAAACAAGAACATTTATCCGGGTAGTAATATTAAGTAGAGATTTTTGAGAAAAAATTTCACTAGCAAAATCTGGTAGAGGCTTGCTACCAAACAAAGTAGTCATCGCCGTGCTATTCTTTTTTTTTAGTGAAAATTGAAACTCCATTCCTCATCTAAGCTTGGGAAAAGGGCAGAATAATGTTACTACAAACATAAATAAAGAAAATGTATATTTGATTAAATATATTATAATAAATGCACACATAGTCACATAACACAAAGAGTTATACCTTACAGACATATTAAATAGTATGAAAAATAATTTAAGTTGGTGGAAAAAAAAGCCTTGTAAAAGAGGAAGCTAAACAGAGAAATAAAGCAAGTGAAGGATTTAGACACATTGATTGTTCTGTTCGACTGACAGTAGAGATGTCGACAGTTCATCCCGAGGCGCCGCCATGGTCAGTCTCTCCCATCGCTAGTGTTCGACCAGCGCACAATTTCTCAAGATGTTCTGTGTAGAAAGCGTTGAAATTCAACCTGTCGACATTGGCCCACCAATTAGGTTAAAGTCACAAACACCCATAAGAGAATTAAAAAAAAAAAAATTAGATTCAACAATAATTTTAAAGAAAATTCTCACATGTATAAAACGAAGGATGTACCAAACTTCTAAAACTTTGGTTTACAAATAAAATAAGATGACTTTTTTAGAAAAAAAAAAGTCGATCTTTCAAAATTTACGAAGCTTCATTAATAAAAACAATGATCGCCAAAATATTCATTTATGTCAAATTATTGTCATTCTGAGCTCTTATGTACATTACAAACTAATATTCATATTAAATGAATTTGAAATCCCGCCTTGGTGGAGTAGTTAGCTAACGCGCTGGTTTTGTGTTGAGCTAGACTGCCGAGGATGAGATCGAGGTTCGAATCTCGGTTGGGTAAACTGGAGTTGGTTTTTTCTAAATGATGTTCCACTCTCCCTCCACGCAAATGTGGGTTCACTTCCTCTTAATTTAACCTTCCCATTTTCTAACCCACTAGCATAATTAGTACTTGAGCGTATAGCTCAAATATGTAGTAAGATGCAGTGCTAAATGAAAAATTAAAAAACAAATTTGAAGAAAAATTATTGTATTAATTACTGTGATAGTAATTTATCAACTTAAAATTAAATATTACAAACTATACTGTTGCAAGATTACAAACATTACTCAAAATTTTATATGTCAACAACTATTTTTTTTAAGGTTTTCTCGAATGTCAAGGTGACATTTAGCCACCATTGCTGTTGTGAAATCAAGAATTTTAGGCATTACCTGTAAAGAACATTGACTAGTTTCTCGCTGTTGTTTTCGCGACCAAGACTAGAGATGTTGTCCAGCAAAGTGACGAGCACGCCGGTGAACTCGTCATCAAACTTGTTGATTCTCTGCTTAAAACTTCCTCCACTACATTCGTTGATTGACGTGTTGGTGGGAGGCTCTGGTGACTGAACATGGAACACATTTGCGTTAACAACACTTATTTTTCTCTTTATACTTGTCACCACGTTGAATTTGAAAGAAGTGTGACTACATTTGCATGAAGAGAAAGTGGAAAACCATTTTGTATAAACCACCCTCAGTAGACCCGAATGGTATTCCGAAATATGATCTCCCTGTCATCGGCAGTTCAGTATAGTGCAAAAGTGACCGACGCCTTAACCAGGGATGGCAAAACTTTTCCAACCAATGTGTCTCTTAAGTACTGTCTGAATTTTAAACTAATTTAGTATGCCACTTCTCATTTGGATTTTTTAACAAGTATTTAAAAATCACAACTTGTTGACTAGGCCTATTGAAAAATGTAATGAATAACTTAAAATTGACAAAATTGTCAAAGTGATTGTTTTGGAATACTGTATATTAATTTCAATTATTTAAATAAAAACCTTAAAAGTAACACCTTCAGGGCTGTATGGATATTATTGGCTTCAAAAAACTATACGACGTTGGTAAAAGTTTTATTTTATGTTTTACATATCAGTGTGGTGGCACACGTGCCATAGATTCGCCATCCCTGTCTTAGACCATTCGACGACCAAAGCAGATTGTTTAATATATTGAGAGTAATGGGGACAAATTTCCTCCATACCCTCATAAAGGTGTGTGTAAAATTATAATTATACCACTAAATAATATATTGAAATTAATATTTTATGATAACAAAAAATGTCCAACATAATATGAACTATCATATTGCATACAGCAATACACACCACAATAAATTATATTGCAACTATATAAATTCACATAATTTATTGTTTGTATTATATAAACATTTGAATTATATGAAGATTATTCAAATCTAACACATTAATGATTATATTTGAATGTTGCAATTGATTTGCAATATCAAAACACTGTATTGTTTATAATTATTACATTATACTAGAATCTGGTTAGTGTGATCAATTTACATAAATATGAGACAACACTAAACTAAAACAAACACAAGTTTACAAATATTTATTTATGAGAAAAAAACGATCATATAATCTATTTATTCCAGAGTGTAGATTGTTGCCTCTTTCAAATACATTTCAATTCCCACCAATTATTCTGATGATTGATACAGTTGACTTACTTATCACATGATATTATTATTTAGATATTTTAGTGTCTCATGTCACTCTTAACTATATCAGAACGTAAAATGTTAATCTGTCATCCTAATATGTGAGTATATTTTAAATGTTTAGATGAAGTACACAAGTTTTCTTATATCCATACGAAGGATGAATGGCACCAAACAGTTATATTAAATTAAACATTGAAAGGAGAATAGAAGGGCAAGGCCTACACACCAGAAAATTGTAGGCCTCAAAGTTCACAAGAAAACACAAAATTATCTATGTAATTTTTGGGGGTACATCAGTCCTCTTCTTCAGCAGAAGATAGTAAAAAACACTGGATTATAGCAGCATGGCTGACGGTAGATCTTGGTCACTTAGATACTGTTGTTGTTGCCTGCTTCTTGATTCAGGACAAAGGTTTAGGCTTGGAGTCTGCAGTTGCCTGTTCAAACTTGTGTTTTTACTTTTGGTAGATGGATAGAATGTTGTATTTATGTTATATTTAATTATTAAATTAAACTATATTGTTTCTTTTCTGCTGAAAAAGGGGTCTGATGTATGCCGAAAATCATATAATTATGTCTTTTATTGTGTTTTAGTTGAAGATTTTGAAGCCTATAATTTTCTAGTATGTGTGTAGGCCTTCCCCTTATATTCAGATGGAGATGGTATTTATATATTAGATTTTTATAACCATACATGATTTGGAATATTTCTTAATTTTTGGGACCAAATGACTAAATCACAAAAGAAGACACTATAACTGAAAAGATCATTCACATTTGCTGATGAAATTTATCCAAAACTAAGAAACCATGCTAATCTAACAGTAATCAAATATATACTACAAAAAGAAGATAGAATGATACAAGTCTACTAATCAGTGGCGGCTCGTCACTTTAGAAACTGAAGGGTGCGGCCAATTTGTTTATTTAATTAGTTACAAATAATATATTTAAAAGAAGATAGACCTTTCAGCAATATTGGTTAAAAATTCATTGATTTAAACTCAAAAGAAAAATAACATCACAAACAACATGCCAAAATACAAAATTGCACATTCACTCCAAAGAACGTGGATATGTTGTATAAACCCTGCAGCTGTGTTATTAATGTGCATAAATATAGACATATGTATGTTCATTGTCCTCACAAGTTAACAGGCTCAAGAGAAACAGTAAAATGATTTTTCCAAATCACAGCTGCAAATCCAGCCATTTTTTTGGTATGCATCTTTGGAATTGAGTTGCCTTTTGAAAACTTGATTTTCATTTTTTCTTGGTTTCTATTTGTTCTACATAGAATTCAGGAAATTGCCTAAATTATGATTTCAATTCCCTTTTTTGTTCAAGAAGTAATCTTGAAACATTTATTTTCTTAATTGAGTTTTTCAATTTACCTACATAAAATGTTACAACATATAACTCAACAAATCATCACAATCCTAAATTTAATCTACATATAAACACCCACCGTATACATAGCACAGATATGTGTTTTAAGACACAGGAACAAGCAGGGTTGCTGACAACAATATTGCTGGTTCACATATCTCACAAACTTTCAACTTCAGGGCGCATATGTGAAAGCACCTTCATACACAGAAACTAACTACAACCCACTGGTAACAATTTCTGATACAGGGATCTGATAATTGGTTTTAAACAGCACGGCGCCGACAGCCGTTCGCCTGATTGCATACCATTTCAAAAAACATTGCCTGCTATTGCCTAAGCCAAAAAACAAATTTTTCTTGAAACTATTACGGCAAGATAAAATTGTCGTAAAGTTGCAAATAATAATTTTGCAAGGCTCTAATTTATAAGTGGGGAAATTGGGGGGTGCGCACCTTCGCACCCTAAGGACAAGCCGCCCCTGCTACTAACATATAATACATAACTTATCAAGAACGATACGTCTCCTTGTAGAACATGGCTGGATTATCAAGCTTCTGCATTTTTCAAAATTTCAGTTCATTTCATTTAACAACAGCATGAAACGATCCATGATGTGCGTTTAGCTTATTAGATTTGTACACATAATTTAACTATAGTAGGGTATTTTTGTAGCATTTTACTTGGAAAAAATATGTATTTGGAAATGTACTCTCATTTACATGGAGAGAGAGTGAGACACATTTAAGAAAAAAAATATATATATCCAAATGTGATTCAAACCTAAATCTTCCTGTGGGAGTGAAGTCATAGACAATTCAACCATCATGCATTTTAGCCACAAAAATATCTTTGAAATACTTCAGAATTAGTTTCCAAACTCTAAGAACATGCACAAATTACTGATATATGTGTTATATTTAATAAAAGTAAGAGAATTTCTGATCTTTATTTTAAAACAATAGCACTATTTTTTTAGTGCAAAGTAATCGTAGAAGTGGTGGTGGTGGTGGTGGTCGTCTGTTTATAGTGCAAAGTATATGCATTTATTGGTAAATGCAATTTATTTTTGTTTTAAGTTTGTTATTTTTGTCAAAATCATAACAAAAGAAAAAGCCACAGCAAAAGTGTTAGTAGTTACAAACTGAAGTAAATAATTGACCATAACATAATTGTATTAGAAATATTAATATTATGCTACTAAAAATATGTCAATAAAAGTTAGTTTATTGAATTGTAGTAGGAATGTAGATTTATAAAATTACAAATAAATGTATTTGAAGTCAATATTGAAAAAATGGTAATAATAATAATTATGATTATGATTATTATGATTATTATTATTATTATGATCATCATTATCATTATTATTATTATTATTATTATTATTATTATTATTATTATTATTATTATTATTATTATTATATTTTAGCAACAACCATACTAACTGTCAAAATTACCAGCGGCAAAATATATTTTATTTATGAATGTATAAAAGTTGACATATTGTTTTTAATGTAAGATACAACCTTTCCTATCGTGTTCCCACTTCTCACAAAATCTCACAAAGAAAATGCTTTGACATTTTCCTGGACCAAAAATCTAATTTTTCCTGACAATCCCCCAAATCAAGATTTATAAAGACAAATAATTTAACCAACCCCTTTTTATGTTTGATAGATATATTTAAACACTATCATCCTTTTACTCAACATCTATGTAATCTATTGGTCAGATATCCTGGCTATAGATTTAGAGGTCCTAAGTTCGATCCTCGGTACATCCAGATTTTTATGGGAAACAGTGGGTCAGGAACAAGGTCAACTAAGTCTTGTGAGGTCAAATGAGTTACTTAAATGATTATGGAGCAGCTCTGGTCTAAAAAACTGAGATTAACAGTTCATTGTACTGACCACATGATTCTCTCTATCCGCAAATATTGGCACTATCTTCGCCAACATACAGCAGCCACTCAGTCAGCATAGCTTGCTTGCGGGTTGACACCATTAAGTTTTTTTTGGTATAAGGAATATTTTATACGATCAACTTAAATGTGTTTCAAAATAATTAACTTTTCACCCTCCATGGATAAATACGTATAATAGGTTGTCTGCATTTATAAAATGAAAAATTGTATACACCATTTACACCATTTTTTAAGAAGACACAAAGATGGGGAAATGATATTTTAAGACAATAGCATCAATAGTTGGAAACTAAATCATATGTTATGTTGTATTAAACAAACAAAAGTATGTAATTATTTTGACACATAATGAATTTTGTGATTTTTCCCTTTTCATAATACAAATTTAAATTAAAGGTTAGTTACGAAGTAGCATAGTAGATTAATATTTTATAATTTTTGCCTCAAGATGGTCGAAACAAAATATGAAAAATGCACAAACTTGGTAAAATTGCCGAATATAAAAGAACCTGAAACTATAATTTGATAAACAAAAAGTTGTAGCATTTCATTTCACAATAAATAATATTATATAATATAACTCATCACAAAATCAAAAATAATTAAAATTTTATGTAATACTCTACTACAGATCAATCGTTTTAAAGTGAATCTTGTTTGTCAATTTACTCTGCCATGATAACTTTTTTTTAAATAAATCTATGATCATGTTGTGATGAAACGCTTTAGTGTGTTGATCCCGTTCGAGTGAATAAGGTTTGAAATATTGTGGGAAAAAAAGTCAAATGAGAGCACCAAATAAGTTTGTAAAGCCTTAAACTCCCTACATGCCAATTATTTTTGGTTCATGCCCTCCAACTAAGTTAATAAAATTATTTTATTTCAATTAAGTTATTACTTTTCTTCAAATAGATGTCACCTTGAACATCGCTAAAACAACTCACCTTGAAAACTAAGAAAAATTGAGAATCTGTATATATTGAGAAAAAAATTCTACATTTATTTTCAACTTGTATAGTAATCTTCAAGACCAGCACAAATTTGTGTACTCAAATAGTAAACAAAGCACATGGTGATCTACAGGCCACAAACTGATAATTTACCTCGAGAGTAAATCGACCTTAAGAAATTATTTTCAACATCATTACAGTCTACTCTCGACAACCCATACTAAAGGCGATGGGGGTCTGTTCGAGTTATTAAAAGTCCGTCTTAACAAGAGGAAATAAAGTTGTGCCTAAGGAATGAAAACTGATACTTTATCTAAAGTAATATAATACTTAAATGTGATGAGGTAAACAATACATATCACTTATCAGATAATACACATACACAAATAACACAGCTAGGTACTGGAACGGGAAAGATTGAGATTACAATAGGCCTGTAGTACTTGCAAACTATTTTTATACTGTACTGTATGTGCGGGGGCGAGATGGAAGGAGTAGTAGCGCTGTGCTGCAAGATCTCCACCAGCCCCATGCAATACACCACTTCTATAACATTTTTAACCTGCCAGTATGCAGCTGGCATGTTACTAAATAAAATTTTACTTTTGGATAATTTTGTTCGAATTATCCAAAGTCCAAGATATCGAGGTCTGAGTTATTGAGAGTTTACTGTATGTATGTAAAGTGTGGAGAGAGTGTAAAATAATGTAATATAACTCATATGTGATAGTTTTAGGTTAAGCTTTTTTTTTTTAGTTTCTCTGTACATCTTGCAAAAAAAACAAAGATTCTCAAAATTTAAAATCATGTTTAGCTGTAAAAGTGATAATAATTGATGAAAGAAGGTACAAAAGGAAATAAACACAATATGGCTTTTAAAATGAAAAGATGAACACAGTTCGCACTTTACATGGCTGCCACTGTACAAAGAGGTAATGGGTTACTTCTTGAAAAAAATCAATCATTACCGTCCAATCCTGGGACCTAGGTTTCATTCTATCGGAACTCATCAGGAGGGAGCGTGAAACATGCAACACAACTTTCTAAAAGAGAAATCCAAAAAATACAATAGGGAGAAAATAAAAGTGATATTAAATTGCAAGTGTGAATAGTGTGTAGGGAAATGAAAATATTAGGGTTTTTTTTCTATCAAGGCCTAACCAAACAATCCTTTAAGGTTGGTTTCCTTCCCTATCACTCACATAACATTATTTCATCTTGCTTCCTCTTTGTTCTCAAGTTATAGGTAAATTATTATTTTTTAATATGCAGAAACTGTTAAGGTGGGTATGTAGGGGATGCAAGAAAAAAAGTCAGTGGTTTTGCAGATTTTCTATAAAAGTGTTTTTTGGCCACAATAAATTAAATAGCACTCCAGTAGAAACAAAGTTTAGTTTTCTTTACATGGCAATATCAACATTGTTGTTGAATATTTGTCAAGGGTGTCCTGGGATTTAATGACAACTTTTTATCTTCATTTAAAAAGTTATTCATCTAATACAGCTAGGCTCATGACAGATATTCAACAATTTACTGTCGATATCACCTTGTAAAGAAAATTAAACTCTATGTCTATACTGGAGAAATATTTTATTTATTTTGGCCAATAAAAGAAGGTTTTGCTTGAAAATGGGAAAAACACTGCCTTTTACTCGGATTCTCTACACTCCCACCTTAACCTCCTATGCTCAACATATTTTATGGAAATCCGATTTTGAGATTCTTAGCTGAAATAAAAATTTGAATCTTTCCAAACAAGTTTCACTTCACAACGGGCAAATCATTCAATATTCAAAACGTCCATCTAACAGAGTCATGATGCATAAACAAGTCGATGCGAACAGGTAATGTTTGATACCTCACAATAAGTGTCTGTGCCCTCATATCCAGGGCCAAGCATGGATGTAAGCTCAGCGTCCACATAGTACTTCGTCATTTGCTGCACGCAAAAAACACAACAAAAGACATGGATATTGTTACAGCTAAAGAACACCAGTTCAACAATAAATTGACCCCAAGAGTATTCAAAGAGTACTTGATCATTTGTTGCACGAGAAGACACAACAAAACATAGAAATAGCGCTACAAGCATCACAGGAAAATGTCACCAGATTTACAATAAATAAATCTCTGCTGCATTCACATATTACTCTTTATCATTTTCTGAAAGTATAAACACAAGCTAACATTAGAGTACTGTTACAGCTCTTGCAGATAAAATATGAATCGACAATAGATTGTGTAAACATTATTCAAACATAATGCTTAATCATTCACTGCACACAAAACACAGCCAAAGATAAATGTCGAAATCATCGTAAACAAAGTCATCAGCTTAAGATCCTGAGTAATGTCATGCGAGGGAGGGGGGTCAACATATTTTTATCGGCAAATCTTCGTAATGTATTATTTCAAAGCAAAGTCAAAGTTTTTTGAAGCTTTTCACACCCCTAATGAATGGTATAAGGAACTAATTTTCTACTTAAACATGTTTTTTAAACCTAAAAATAGTATTCAGTGAGGAGAAAACATTAATATAATCCACATGATAAACATGGCTCCAGCTCCAAAATATCTAAACGGTTAAAATGGGTTCAATGTATTTATATAGAATTATGTTTTTAGTTTTTACCACTTTCTAGTATTTTCTAGGGATGGGATCCTCAATTAATCCCTCAGGTCCTTAAGTTTTTTTAATTACAATTTATTTGAAGTATTTAACATACACACTCTAAACCGACTGATTAGGTCAGCACATGAGAATTTTTACGAGCACGAAAGTGCCTACCAATTTTGCCGGGAAAGCTATCTTCACATACCCGTCATGGTTCTTTTACATGCCAGAATTGATATTGGGACCGAGAGTCTTACTTTCCCTCAGAAGGAAGTTGTGCTACAGATTTTTATCGCTAAAGAAAAATATGTTGATCCTGGCTGGGTTTAAAACCATGAACATCAATTCCTGAGGCAAGCACTTTAACCCAAGACCGCTGAGGTCGACAACTCCTTAAGAATATTCAATATTCGAGAATTTGAGAAAATATCGGACTTTAGATTTAAAAAAAGTATTTTCAAAATTTTTTAATGTAATTTGTTTTAGAGCTTAAAAGCTTCATATTGGAAGTTCAGTCCAAACATAAATATATATTCCTATTTCCTCTTGTATGTACATAATTTTTTACAAGATTCGAATTCTAGATTATGATTTGGATTCGTAAAATATTGAATCCAATCCCTTTTTAGTATTTTTAGAAACTATTTACTTTCAATTGTTTCAACATTTCTGTCTGACCAACCCCATACCATAGGCACTTGAAGTGCATTATAAGAATCGCACCTGCATGAAATGACAGAACTGCTCACACGCAGACATGAGACTGTTGACTATCCTCAGAAGATCAGGGTTCGTCAGCATACAGTCCTTGAGGCAGGTATCTAAGAAGTCCGAGTGACACACCAGAACCTCGTCCACGTTGTTCACCTAAATCACAACAACTCAACTGTCACATCCAGATCGAAGACAAGAAGAAATCAACAGAGACCTCCATGTGTGGTAAATAAAATTATTGAATTTTGTTAGATAAAAATTTGGATTTTGAATAAAGAGTCAGTAAATAAAATATTAAAGTGAATGCCCTTTAAACCTAGTTATAAAAAAATAAAGGACACAAATACCTGGGGTTTTTTTTGTACAGTAAAAATGATAGGTACATAAACTCTGTTTATGATCCCCTTGTTGTAGAAATGTATATTTTATAAGTCATTTTTGGTCATTTTGGAAATTAAGTAATTATTTCTTGGTTTATGTCATTTTTGAGTTATTTTTATTTGTTTTTAGGTATTTTAGTGCATTCATGTTGAATAAGTATATTTTTAATACTATCAATAAGTTTATTTTATAAATGATCTAACAAACTGTGGTTAGGTCATGTGATGAGAATGCCTAAGAAAGCCTTACAGAACAAGGAGAAGGGTAGAAGATCTATTGGTAGAGTCCCATGAAAATGGTTTCATTTTTAGTTAAATTTTGTTTTTTAAATCTCACATTTCGGTGTTATATTGTGTTTATTCAAAATTACATGTATGTATTTGCTTTAAAATTCTTTGTCAATTTTGTAGCCTAAAGTTAGCTTACACTTCAACAAAATACTTATTAAATTACAGCATGATAAAATTTCTGCTTATTTATTCTTAATTTTGTTTTTATTTAAAGATTTTGTTGTTGTTGTAGAAGCATTGTTATTTCGTTTTATAGGAGGATTTCGTGTAACAAGGCAATTTCATTTTATTTTGCTTTTCAAAAACATTGTAAATCATATATAAAAACTATCAAAGAAAAAAGTACTTGATATCATCTTTGTATGGCACTTTTCGCTTTATCGCGTCTCATCATTTTTACGGGGCTCTACCTATTGGAAGACTATGGAAAATATGGATGGACCAAGCGCATGAGGACATGGAAGCTAAAGGAGCGGAGTGAAGACGCGTGACTGAGGGAGATGTTGGAGACACTGCAATTAGGCTTGAGAGGGTTGCGTTGGAAAAGGGGTAGCTATTACTTCACAAGCCCATATTTGTAAATCAATATTATATTTAGCTAATGCGAGAGTTTAGTTGTTAAAGGCTTTTCATTGTGTTTTACATTTGTAGAGTGTGTGTTTGATTTAGTCGTGTAAATTTAGTACAAGTTATTGTTGAGATTTTAAGGTCATTTTTTGAAAAAATTTTAAGTCTTTTTTTTTTAGAATTCTTTAAGTCATTTTTCGATAATTTAGGTTATCAAAATTCGGCCCCTGGTTATTAGCTAAACAAACCAAGATGTGACATAGGGAAAGAAAAGGATCATTTAAGTCAAAATATGCATTAAGATTTTGCACAATCTATTTTGATGATGAATGTAAATGTGAGAGAGACTAGTAAAGTGGAGGCCATGGGAATGAAGATTGTTAGGAGCATGTTAGCTGTCATGAGGAGAAACAGAATATGAAATGAAGTTATCTGGGAAAGATTTGGGGTACAGGTAGTACATGAAATAGTAGCTGAAGCAAGGCTAAGATATAATGAAAATGGAGGAGAGAATCGCAAAGGTAATGATGGAGATAGAGTTTGTGGGAGAAAATACCGCATGAAAGACTAAGAAAACGATGGGAGGAGCAGGTGATAGAAAGTGTGCAAGTGAGAGGGGAAGAATGGAAGTGATTAAAAGAGAAAGCGTGGTGGAAGGATTAAGGAAGATGGAGACATTTTACTAAAGTGACCCAGCTACAGGATGGAAACAGTTGATGATGATGATATTGTTCCCACTAACCCTTGAGTGTGTGAGTACAAGGTGTACATACATCAGTGTTTTTCAAAGGTATATATTTATGGCATAGCTACAATTAAGGCAGCAACAAAATACAAAGTTTATTCTTTTAAATTTAGAAAACACAATAAGTTTTAGCAATTCACTTGTAAAAAAAATAGCTGGTTACTATACAATAACCACCATATGGTTTCAGTTATTATCTTGCTTTAAAGTTGATACGTAACAATTACCATGTAATAAATTGAATTGAATATTCACTTACACGCTCAAGGATGTGTTTCTATTGACACAGAATAATTACAACAGATTAAAACTGCTACCAAAAAAAAAATAGTTTTACACTACTAGAAATGTGACTTACGTTATTTATTTTGCTGAGGAACGCAAGCCAGTTGGGTTCGATGACTTCAACCATCATGTAATATTCCAGATTCTGAATACAGTTTAACATGCGCTGACGCAGGGCAAACGCAGGGACATACATCTTAGCATTCTTCAGGTGGAAGGACTTACCCACTTTGTTTGAGATCCACACCCTGCACAAGAGAAAGGTACGTGTAATTCCACGATAAAAAACGCATGGAGGGTATGTGCACTAGGGTGGAGCAAAAACAAATTAAATTAGCGGAAACAGTTGTATGTTGTGTATAGTTGTGTATTAGGCCCATTAACATTTCTGCGATTTTTATCTTTTTTAAAGTCGTCTTCAATCTGTGCATCAGGCCTAAAGTTTGAAATTTTTGCTAAAATTTGTTATTTATAGTAAAAAAAATTCCTACAAGTTAAATTTGATAAACAGTTTTTGGGTAGTGATAAAATGCTAGATAAAGACCTTGAAAACAACATAAATGTTTCCCTACCGTTAGTTTTTACATCTTCAGATCTTTAGATCAAATTTATCAAACTGTATGATGAAATGAAAAAAAAAATATTCCTAATCGAAGTGAATAAAAAGTAAGGGTGTTTGAAGTACACTTTTTCAATTTGAAGCAAACTCAAATCAAAGATGTGAAATATTCACCAAGCCAAATCTTTTTGTTAACTGTTTTATGGTTGAAAAAATATATTGAGCTTATTTATATTATACTTTGCACTAAAATCAATTAGAAAACTTTTTTATGCACAAATGTTTGTAATATTACATTCTAATCTGATGAATCAGATTATTATCACAAAATGCAGATCAATTATTTCAGACTTTTTTTAATATGAATATTAATTTGTAGTGTGCATACTGTTTTTGTTTTTTTTAACCCTGCGTCTTACTACCTGTTTAGGTTATACGCATGTATGATAATTACTTTAATGGGGTAGGGATGAGAAATAACGCATTTTAGAGATAATATACCTGCATTTATGTGGAAGAAGAGTGGGAAGGCATTTAGGAAAAACCATCCTCGGTAGACCCGACCAGGATTTGAACTCTGATCTACCCGTCATCAGCAAGCCAGTCTAATACGAGTGTGGCGCGCCTTAGACCATTCGGCAACTGAGGCGGGTTACATAATGTAGATAGATGCACAGATTAGCAATAAATGAAAATAAATTAAGTATTTTAGCAGTCAATATTATTATTATTATATATTATTATACGTCTATATACTACTGTTATGCCATTGGTTTTAAGGATTAGAAAGGTTAAATTTAGAGAAAAAATACATACATTTGCGTGGAGGCAAAATGGAAAGCCAGTTTGGAAAAATAAACCTCAGTACACCTGACTGAGATTTGAACCTCGATCTCCCAGTCATCGCCAGTCTAGTCTACTGCGCCATTTACTTCATTAGCATAATTAATATGTATGTGTATAACTCAAATCGAGTAGTGAAACGCAAAATAAAAATAAAACTAAAAAAATCACTTATTTAGTCCAGTAGCAGTTTCCAAACAATTAATTACCATGAAAAGTATATATTTAAATTGTTAGTTTAGTTGCACTTACCTACAAAGCAAGCGCTCCACATGTTTGCAGTGGAACAAGTGCCTGAAGATCATTTGGTAGCAAGCTATGGCCTTGCGGTTCAACACCAAGGACACGGGCCACTTCACTTCGTAACCAAATGTGAACGATTCAAGTCCTACCAAATTCAGGTGATCCAGCGGTAGCCGATATTCTGTGGAAGGGGGGGAAATATTTTATAATCTATGTTACAACAGAAGAGGTAAAATAAAAACTTTTTTTTTAATTATTGTGTATGTGAAAGAATATAAGATCAAATAAGAGTGTTAGAGATGTATCAGTTCCTTCATTTCTCAAAACTAAATCTAAAATTTTCTTTCAAACCTTGAATCTTTAAAAATATACAATTTAAGTTAAAGTTAAAATATCAAAAATTTAATTTAGAAATGTTGCCTAAGAGTTGGTGCCACTGACAAATTATATTTTGTTTGTTGTGTATATTAATGTCAGGTAAACAACAAAGAGAGCATTTTTAATATATAATTCCTTCTACTAATTGCTTAAAATTGTTATTTGAAGTCCAAGTCTTCATAATTGTATTTGAGATTTTTTTTTAGAACTTAACAAATATTTTTTTTATTTTTTTATTTTTTAGCACACCGTCTTACTACCCATTTGGGTTATACGCATATGTACCAATTACACTAATGGGTTAGGGATTAGGAAGGCTTAATTTAGAGGAAATGCACCTGCATTTGCGTGAAAGGATAGTGGAAAACTATTTAGGAAAGACCACCCTCAGTGCACCCGACCGGAATCGAACCTCGATCTGCCAGTCTTCGGCAGTCTAGTCCAACACGAGAGTAGTGTGATAGATCATGTGGCCACCAAAGCTTATTTTACAGATCTTGAATCTCTCAAATACCAAAAGATTAGAAAGATTCAAGGAATTGAGGATGTGAGTGGCCCATCTCTAAACATAAATACAGCATTAACATTATTTTAGTAATATTATTAAGTTTTTACAGCCAGTTGACACAAAATAATTATCTTTTGACTCATAACGACAAGGTCAATCATAGACTACATAAAATGGTAGATTCTCAGCCAGGAGCCAACCAAACTCACGTCTCAGATCAACTAAAAGCCTTGTTCATTCTCTCACCTTTCTCCTCTTGCGTCTCTATACTGAGTATCTTAGACATCTGGAATGTGAGGTCATAAGGCAACAGTTCAGTCCTCATGTCATCCTTGTAAGGGTCACTGTTGGCGGCCGAGGTCCGCAAGGCGAGCTCCAGCAGGGACTCAAGACGAGTGGGCACGATGTCGCCAATGTTCTTGCTAAGCTCCTCCTCACAACTATCCATGAACTGCACGATGAAGTCGCCTTGATCCAGTAGGAAATAGTGTTTCACTGACCTGAAGGGAATGAAAGTACTCAGATCAACACGTTTAGTTGTAAATCAAGTCATGAATTTATTAGTAATGTCAACAGTGATCCTTTTTTATTAGACATGGGACAATTGAATCCCCTAAATTATATTTTTTCCAAAAAAATTTGAATTCAATAAAACACCAAACATGTCATGCATGTATAATAAAATTGTACATATATAAATGCAATGTTGGTGATTAGTTTATATAATTTTTAAACTTTAATGGCGTCATTTCGCAAATGAGCCATACCAGCCGAGTGGCCGCTGTTTGTTGGTGAAGATAGTGTCGACTTCTGCGGATAGAGGGTGTAGATCGGTGCCTCTACTTTTTCCTTCAGGTAGCTCCTCAAATGTCCTCATGAGGCTGAGATGACCTCATAGTAAGTAAGTGGTCCATTCACTACAAAAGTTTCCATACTGTCGAAAAACTGTTTTTTAAGTAAAATGCTGCTTAAATATGATGTATGTCTGACATTTGTTATTACGATAATCAAAGCTAAACAGGTTCTGCTTATGAAAAGAAAATGTGGAGAAAATGAAACTTTGTTCAATATCCTTTGGCAGCTACATCATCAGTTGTGCTTCATTATTAACGCCATTTATAATTTTTAAAGTGGCAGTGATATAAGGAATTAATAGTTGTAAGTCGAAGTAACTCAGTCGGTAGCGTGTCTGCCTATTGAACTAAGGGTCCCGGGTTTGATTACTGACATGACCGAAAATGTATCATTGATGGCAATGTGGTCTTACCCTTTCACAGTGCTGAGTTAACGGCCGGGGACTGGATGTTGTGCTTGTCCTAGTCTCAAGTAGATTATGAGGCAAATGACGCTAAGACAGGCCTAGTAAGCCGGTAGTGGAAATTATATTACTTGAATAAAAAAAAGTGATCAAGACCACAGGCTGTAAACAGTAATGAACGTTAAAGTCGAAGTAGTACAATGAATTTGAATAAGTTGAAGACTTCTTATACTATACTCACTTGAGTCTTCGCATGAGATCATTTTCCTCCATCAGCAATTGCAGCAATGTCTTACTAGCAAACAAGTAGGCCTTCTCTATAGACTCAAAATACTGTCGTTCCTTGATTGTATACACAATGTCTTCATCTTGAGGAGTCTTGATATTTTTACCTGAAACAAAACAATTATTTAATGTACACCACTAGTCAAGTATTTCTCGAGGTAGGGGGGTGTGAAACCTCGAAAACTTCTTTGCTTCAAAAAATAAATCTGCTTCGGCATAAAAAAAAGCTGTGCCAATAAAAATATTAACAATTAAAATACTCACATATGTTTAATTCTTGTCATTTTATGCTGTCATGTATATTATTGTTTAATGTTTACCTTACAGTAGGGGCCTGCAAGTTTGGGTTTTTTCTTTCGAGTCAAGTATTTTAAAAAGCTCCTTGAGTTTGAGTATTTTCAGTTTTAAAATGTTAAGTGTATATATTTGTTTGTATTTAAAATGTCACCAGGGAAAACAAACATAAAATGTAAATACAACCTCTTTAAAATGTGAGATTTTAAAAATATATTAAAACCAAATATGTTCTTATGATCAGAATAACACTCATTTTTATAGATAGTAAATACTTTTGAAAAAAAAGTTTAAAAATGGAGCGGGTCTAAGATAAAATTACTACCTATACCGGTAACTTAAAGGTAAAGTATTTTATATAGCATATATTATAAATTTGTGTAAATGTTGTATCGAAGTATATTAAGAGCAGTCTAAATATAATCCATTTAAAAATGAGAAATTGCCTTGAATAGCCATGACACCTTAGAACATTTGGTTACCTACTGAAGCAGGTTACTTATATTTTGAGTCATGCTTAAACAACCACTAAAAGTCTTCTAGAACTTGATTGTTTGAGCACTTGCACACCCCTATAATGGCTCAAAAATAAAAGTTTGCTTCTCACCACATTGTCGAATGACATTGAGGTATTTTCCAGTTCGTAGAATAACATCAGCAACTCTCTCCAGGAATACTGGTATCCTCTCTCTGCGTATAGTGTACCTCTTCTCCCAATAGTCAGCAGAGTAGTCCAGAGGGAGATCTTCCTTCTGGATCATCTCGTTATCCTCAACCAAGAACTAACAAGAGTCGGTAATAAAACAACAACTTTAATTTTTACCAATAGCTTTATTTCTTTTTAACTAAAATGGAAGTGATCCATTTTTAGATACAACTAAATTCAAATATATGCAAGTGATCCATTTTTAGATACAACTAATATTTAAATATATGCAAGTGATCCATTTTTAGATACAACTAATATTTAAATATATGCAAGTGATCCATTTTTAGATACCAAAGAACTAATATTTCATAAGACAAAGAGGGTTAAGCTTTTTTTTTAATATCGTGACATATAGATCCGACACCTTGTTGTGCGTCACTGTTCAGTCGGCCCTTGTATCTTTCCTCCACACTTGCACAGCCCACGCCACCCACCCTCTCTACTTCCTGGACTGCTCCACAGTCCATGTTCTCTGAGCCATTCGCAACAATTTCCCCACTGTACTCAGCGCCCGAACTCCTCTCTTTATTGGCTTGCGTGATGGTCAGTCTCTCATGTTTGCACGCACCAATAGGAAGCTCCCTTTTCTCCCATTGGACAAGGCCAGGCAGCAGTAGAGGGTATTTAACATGGTGGTTCCTTGGTCAGAAGCCAGTCAGAGAGTGGCTATCCAATCCGGGTGTGCTACCTGTTTGAGAGAGCTAATAAATTGTCTTATGTTACGAAAGAGCAATCTTGTTTAACTCTCTCTCCCCCATGATCACCCTACCTCCCACCGCGACTCACGCTGCCGGGACCAGCACCCCACCGCACCCACATCGGGACTTCCTCATATTCCATCACAACTAACATTGCCCGAACACACTCACCGATGTTTTTCCTACCCCTACCCCTACCCACACGTGTCTGAACACAACGTCACCGTCATCACGACATCAACCATTTACCCCTGAAGCTGCAGCGAGGGATAACAACCTTAGCTCGGTTGGTAGTGTGTCTGTCTACTGAGCTAAGGGTCCCAGGTTAGATTCCCGGCATAGTCGAAAATTAATTGGTAAAATGTGGGTTTATTCTTTCATAGTGATAAATTAATGGCCGGGGACTGGATATTGTGCCTGTCCTAGTCTTAAGTTATATTATAGGGCATATGAAGCTATGACAGGCCTAGCCAGCCAGTAGTGTAAAAATATATGACTTGAATAAAAAACTGACCCAGGCTGGAAACAGTGATGGATGTAAAGTAAAGTTAATTAAAGAACAACTTACACTAACAAGTAGCCAAAGTAATTTTGAATAAAACATACTTTTAGTTAGATTTAATAGACATGAAAGTATGTATAAGAATTAATACATACATCAACATTTTGCAAAACATGTTTATTATGAACCTTTACTTAGCACATTAAAATAGGCATTAAAACATATTTAAAGTTAACTGTAGTCATTTTAAGCTTATAATACTTGTGTGAAATAAAACGAGACTAAATACTTTCCTGAAATAGACTAGTTTACCCTTTAAATGCAAACTTTGAAAAAGTTTGTCAATTTAGATATGAATTAACAATATCAATAAAAACTAAACATATTTTATCAGTAGCAGATCTCATCTTTTTTTGCCTTTATCCTCTGAGATTGAAAAAAACAGTACCAACTGTGTTATTACAGTTTTCTTAATAATCATTTGATTAAACCATTAAAATGTCCTTTAGTCTGGTAAACTAATTATTCTCACTCAAAGACTATTTGTTAAAGAAGTGAGAGACGTGTTTTAACTGCTATTTTAAGTGATTATTGAGACCAAAAGCATATACAATAAATAGACTCATGATTAACTGAGGTAATTGGGACTGTGCCTACCTTGGATACGAAAAAACATGGATGATACGAAGCATGTAGAATATATAAGATATAATAGGATTTATAGGTGTTAAATCAGTAGAACGTAATACATTTGCGTTTATTGTTTGTAAGTTTCAAATTATTGATCTATTAAATAAAACATATTACATTACGCAGCATTACATTTACTGTTTTATAGAGTTAAGCTAAATAAAAAAAAATAACAATCATTTTACTGTACTGTATTTAAAAAATGTCTTTTATTCTATTTTATTTGGAAAAAATTATTAAAAAACATTTTATATTACAAATTGCATAGTGTACCTATTGTGTGAAATATTTAACTATTGTATGATTATTTTATTAAAATTAGACACTTTGAGAGAATGAATGCCTCTGTTAACACGTAGCCTCAGATATTCATGCATCTACTGTAGTTGGATAAAAAAGGAAGCATTTTAGATGTAACTTTTCTACTCCTAATTAGAGTTGAGTCCAATATACTATTTTACTAATCCAAATCTCCATATCACCATCAAATCCCAAATCTTGAAACTGAATCCAAATATTAAAAAAAAATAACCAATAAAAAGGAAATATAAATATAATATAATAGTAAAAAATACATATAGTAACTAAATATTAGCAGTATTTCTTATAATTCATTCATTACAAAAGTCAGACATTCAGTTAAGTGTTAAATTACTGGTCTGGGGCCTGGCCGTCAAGTTCGTCCTATAATTATTATAGTTAGTTCTGAATCACCAATAAGCAGTATTAGAGGTTTAAAACAGATTTCACTTTAAACAATGAAAACTTTTTTTTTATGGATTTGAGTCTTGAATCCGAAACATTCTCAAATCCTCGAATTTTGAGAATCCCCAAGGACTCAAAAGGTCTCATCCCTACGCCTAACACTATAACACATAAATTTAAGTTTTTTCCTCACAGTTTTTAACAAAAACCAAAATATTTACCACCTTATTATGTCAAAAATTCTACTTTTTTTTAAACGAAATCCAATATTTTGGTTTACCACAAATGAGGGTCTCTAGGAATGAGGAATTGGAACAGAAGGAATATGGCTTTTACACTAAAAAGAAGAACACAACTCACAACTTACACTGATGCTACAGTCTTAACTTGATGGTGCTGCTTGTGGATAGCAAAAGAAACAGGACACTTTTTTTTTTCAACACCTCGTCTTACTTAGTACATATGTGTGTAACCTGAATAGGTTACACACATATGTACTAATTATGCTAATGAGTTAGGTGTAGGAAAGGTTGGATTTAGAGGAAATGTATCCACATTTTCATGGAAGAAGAGTGGAAAACAATTTTAGATAAACCATCCTCAGTAGGCCCAAGCGGGATTTGAACCCAGATCCAACTGTCATTGGCAGTCCAGTCTAACACTAGAATCAAGCCTTAGACCATGCGGCACCGAAGCAGGT
Organism: Timema bartmani; assembly: GCA_902151455.1. NCBI lineage: Eukaryota > Metazoa > Arthropoda > Insecta > Phasmatodea > Timematidae > Timema > Timema bartmani. Next base: position 101,671 of record CABFWB010000972.1, read on the forward strand.
GATGCTATATCTGTGTAAATATTACAAGTTCAACTAGATTTCCAAGATCAATGCGAGTCCACAAAGATAAACTGGACTCCTTTCCTCTCAGTTCCCAGCCATTTCCATTACCTCTTGATACGGGTCACAGATGGCTCCTTTATAGACCCACTTCTCCAAGATCTCCATATAAGGAACAGACGCGGCTTGCGTCAAGTAGAGGCACAGTTCCTGGCCCTTGGTGTCGCCCATATAACTTGACGTCTGTTCGTGAAGAAGACTTAGAACTTGACCACCCTTTGCTTCTGCCTGAATTTAAAATGACAGCAACTATACTATATATGAGGTATGCTCACTTAGACAAAGTTCCGGACAATAGAGAAAGATATAAAGCAATTATTCTTCAAATTTATAAAAGCCTTATTTGCTGTTATGAATAAATCTAAATGTTGCATGCTAGTTTAGTTCGTACATGGGAAAATATAAAGTTTTAGTAAAAATCTTTTAAAATGACAATTAGTTTTTGAAAGTTTAAAATATCAACCAAAAAGGTTGTCATCTCCTACTTCAAGCATAATTTCTTACATTTATTATTTTATATGAACGTGTTAGGTTAGTGTGTGTTCAGAATTGGGTGATTTTTCATCATAGCCATTATTAGATTATCTGGCATTTCATTTAGGTACCTACAATTTTGTAAAATAAACTTGACATGATCTTTGTTTTTAAGTGAGCCAGCACAGCTCAAGCATGGCCTTTTTAGATATATTTTTTAAGGTTGTTTGGAATAGAGCACTAGGCTAAATCACGCTTGCCTCTAACCCCAACCTTAGGTAATTACTCTCCTTCCTACCAGCACACTTATTATTACACTCAATGTCACAATAATAATTATAATTATAATAATAATAATAATAATAATAATAATAATAATAATAATAATAATAATAATAATAATAATAATAATAATAATAATAATAATAATAATAATACAGAATATAACAATATTTTTAGTTTTTCTATCTATCTATCTATCTATCTATCCATCTATCTATCTATCTATCTATATATATATCTTCTTATTAGGGCTCTGCGAGTACTTGGATTTCGAGCTTCAAGCTGAGCTCGTCCTTTACGCTTGAGATCGAGATCGAAAGTTTTGTAGGCTCGACATTTTCGAGCTTTCACTTGATGTACTTAATAAATCGATTTTTAATACACAATAGTAAGCATAGGCTATTTAATTGAAATAATATCGGCATTTCCACTTATACATCATTTGGTTACTTAACAAATTGTTAAAAATTAATATCAATTTTCACATTAATAACGCAATAGAACTTTAAAACCACTTTCGAGCAGTAAATTTATTCCATATTGTCGTTCATTTTGAATTATACTTGATTGAAATTGTTTACTTGTATTGCCATGACAAAGCAATTAAAATAAAAATAGCTAAGAAGATTACTAGATAAGTGAATGATTCTTTTTACTATTTTTACCTGGTCCCTTTCTAAAATAATAATTTATGTTAAATTAAAATTGTAATATCAAGAATATATTAATGTATTAAATGTTTTCAAACTTAAGATATTTAAAACTCGTATTAATTAATACGTTCAGCCACAAAACTAGCACTAGTTTAGTTACTATTTAGTTATAGAATTATGTTGGTTTACCTGTCTAAAATCAATGTTGATCTTATTTATTTCAATACATATTTTAACAAACTTACCACATTTTTATTAAAAAAAAGCATTTAATATTTCATATTGTTTGTTAGTAATATTATTTTTAATTTTAAAGTATGAGCATCAACTTTTATAAGACTTAAAAATTGAATTGAAATAAATTTATCAACAAAATAATGTCAAACGAGAGCCTGTACAATGTGCATGTGCAACTGCGCATAGCGGAATGGAAATGGAACAGAAGAAGTGATCATGCACGATTACACTAAGGAATAATAAACTAAATACGAAACACTTTAAATGTCTAACTGTTTATGATTCTTATGTTTTCTTATAGGGTATATTAAGTTACTGAAGCATATTTTGGAGAAATATTAGCTTATTAAAACATTGATTTTATTAACTTTTTATCAAGACAATGTACAATGTACAATAATATAAAGTGATAGTGAAGGATGCCAACCTGAAAGGATGGTTAGGTTAGGCCTAGATATAAATAAACACACTTCTCTATTTCTTCTTACACTCTTACACTTCTCAATTTTTAAAACTTCCACAGTTGTACATTGTTGTGAATTTTCGGAAATATTTATTTTTCTTATGAAGATATATTAATGAAAAAGTAATATTTCAGAAAATTCAAAACAATGTGCTAGTATGGAAGTTATTAAGAAGTGATTGATTGATTAATTCTTTATTTTGTTTATAAAAAGAGCCAAGTGCCTCGTAAATATATAAACATCCAAGTATTGGCATGGATCAAAAACAATTAGTGGCAAGTGTAAAAGTGTTTGAAGAAATGAAGAGAGATGTGTGTTTTTCTATGTAGGCCTAACCAATCATTTAAGGTTGACTTCCTTCACTATCACTTACCTTACATTAATGTTCAGTGTTTCTATACTATCTTATTGTACATTTCCAAGCCATCAAGAAATTATTTATTTTATTACTTTTTTTATAATTTTTAGTGTAATTTTAATGCCCTCAAAGACATGAGTATTGAAACCATTTTAATTATTTTTTCTATTAGGCCCTAGTTTTTTTAGTCTTGTTATTATTTTTTAAAAAAATGTGTTATTTCTTATTTAAAAATCGATATTTCAATTTTAAAACTATTTTTTCTAAAAGTATTTGTATTTATAATTTTGAGTGTCATTCATATTTTAGAAACATGTGTTTTAGTATATTTGTTAAAGCTAAAATGTTAACAGTGTGATACCTATTTATATTTAAAATAAACAAATATACTCTTAACATTTTAAAATTATGAATAAGCCTATATTCGAACTCGACTCGAACTTGGGAACTTTTAGAAATACTCGACTCGAGTTTGACTCGAATGAAAAAGCCCAAGCTCGCAAACCCCTACTTTTTATTCAAAGTGCTGCCATCTATACAGTGATATAATAATTGAAAAACATTCAGATGTGGACATTCAACCTTGCAGTTAAACTAATATCATCAGTCTACTCTCTTGACCTGATGAAGCTATCAGTGACAGTGAAAGCTTATCCTTAAAAATGTGTTTGTGTGTTTTTTAGTGTTCTATCTAAACAATTTCTACTTCAGTATCACCAAGATAAGTGTGCTGGCTATCCCTAGACATGATTTTTTACAATTCATACTTTTTACTTTATAGTTTTAGCAAATACATGACAATATTGTTTATAAATAATTAAAATATTATTTAATGTGAGAGAGGATACTTGAAAAAGACCACATTGGAGACCAAGGAAATGGAAGGAGACGACAACAGCAAGTATGCAAGTGAGAGGAAAAGAATGGAAGCAAAAGAGAAAGAAAATTAGTGGAGGAAAAGACATTTGACTTAACTGACCGGGCCACAGGATGGAAGCAGTTGATGATTGTGATTATGAGGATACTTGAAAAAAATATTTAAATTGTAAATATTAATAAATTGGAAGTGAGAACCAAAGAATAAAGCATAGAATATATGATTTGGAAAAAAAACCCAGGTATTATGAGATTTCTATAATTGTTTCAACATTAACTTGGAGGGATGATGAAAAACCACTGTGTTTAAATGTATCTTAAGAAACCCTTAGGGGTGTGTGAAGATTCAAAAACTTTGATTTCGCTTTAAATATTTGTTCACTTAAACTTCAATTTGAAAATGAAATTCAGGATTCGACAATCACGAAGTTTTGACCAAAAAAAATATTTGAAGTTAAAAACACATTTATGTTGTTTTTTTTTTTTTTTTTTNTGTTATTCCAGTCACAAATAAGTGTTCACATAAAAAAAATCCAAAATAGTTGGATTAAATTTTGTGATAATAACTTAATTTATCATTTTAAGACAAAATATATTAATTATGTTTGAAATACAGCATTTTGTAAATTTTATTTAATAATTAAATTTGCATAGTTATGAAAAGTATATTTTTAGGGGTGGTCGGGCAGAAAATATTTGTATCGGGTGGACTTGGGCGGGCATTACAAAATTAAACTCGGGCAAGGGCAAATTCAGGCGGGCATTTCATTTTGCAAACAACTTTGTCACAGGCCTATAAAATTTCAAATTATAAGTTGAACAGTCTAATTTATTTTTAAAAAAAGATAGAAGCAACTTTGTCACAGACTTATTAAATTTCCAATTACAAGTTAAAACAGTCACAAAATGCAAAAAGGCCATTTCCTATTTAACATTCATTTGATGCGTACTTTTCTATTTATATCCTAACAAATCTGGCTAGTAATAATAAATTAAAGAAATATAAAGAAAAATAGTTTAAATTAAGCTTTCGCAAGCATAAGGCCTAAAAATCTCAATGTGGAAATGTTGAATTTGGTATGTTGTTGGCATTGACAGAGATAATTAAATAGTAGGAATTTTGATTTCGCTACTTTGTAGACTTGTAACCTGTGAGAAACGTTATCGCAGTTTGTTGAAAGCAAATAATAATAATAATTTATGAATTAATAAAAAATAATACTTAACTTTGTTTAATATTAGTTGAATTGAAATAATTCAACTATAAATATCAGTTAAACACTATTTTTTCAAAGTTTGAATTGGAGGTTTGTGCTAGCATGATATTATATACTTATCAAGTTCTTGAGATGCTCGATCGAAATACGGGCATAAAAAATACTCGCCCAACATTCCAGAATTTTTCCATGCCCTATTTATTGCACAAAATTTCGGGTGCCCGACCCCCCCTAATTTTTTATTCAACATTAAAAATTTATTTAAATATTTGAACTTTGATTTGGCTTCAGACATCTCTCATATTATTCGGTTCAACTTTGCTTCGAATTTAAAAAGTGAAATTCGCACACCCCTACCAGAAACCATCCAAGAAAAAACTTCAGGCAGAGTCAAACCTTGTTAATGGTGCTGGCAATATTAGCCAAGATGCTCATGCAATGGAGCGTAGGCTGCACGTAAAACCACATCTCGTGGAGGTTGAAACCACCTTGGTCCAGGAGCAGTTCCAGCTGAGCCACCAGCACCAGGTAGTCCTTGACTAAACATCCCATGGCGGCCGCCAAGGCGTGGTTAACCTGTCCATGCTGAAATCCGCTCTTCTCTTCCATGAACCTCACCACCACAGAGTAGTGTGACGCCAAGGGCAGGATCTGTATCGCCAACTCTCGCAAGGACTGGTCTGAAGAGACAACATGATGTTCTGGTCAGCGAGGGTTGTAATTATAATGTTCCCCACATGTGGTCACATGGTTTAACAGAGGAATGGGAAACTTGCGGCCTTTTCACATATTTGGTCAATAATTATATATCTTAGTCGGTTTTTAATTTTTCAGTAACAAATGGTGTGAATTTTTATCTAGTTAAATTTATTTTTAAATCGTTATTTTAAATCGTTATGTAAAACCAATTAACCACCCTCAGTGATTTATCTATCTATCAATGGTTGGTGGTGCACTATCATTATTATTAGCACTGTGTCTTACTACCCGTTCGGGTTGTACACACTTACGCTAATGTGTAATGGTAGGGTGATTGTGAGATGAAATGGAGGACCTACAGTTTAGCGTGGAATCCGAACCACGATGGAGGCCTGGCATTCCACACATTCACAAGTTGTGATTACTACACGTCTTGTCAGAGGTGAAGGAAGGGTTTGGCAATCAGATAAATCTGTGCCTGGACCGAGGATTGAATCCCAGAACCCCAGCACAGAGGTCTGACACTTTACCCCTAGACCGCCAGGTCACCCGGCACTATCATTATTATTTATTTGTCACTAAAGACCAATAACGTGAAATGGGGAACACGATTCACACTCTAGGGCAGGGGTTCCCAAACTATTTAAAGCGACGGAGCCCAGTAAAAATACATACTAGAGCCCTCATAAGATTTTTTACACTAATTTTATGAACATTCAATAGTGAGAGTTCAATTTTACAAGCATAAAAGTATAAAATGAACAGAAAACATCAAATGTTCTGAATTCACCTTAAGCAACTGTCCTTTATTCAGATTTGAAAAAATTGGCAGTCCGAATTAATGATACTATTTCATAGTATTAAAAACAAATATCTAATATTTTAAAATCGCCTCATGTAGCCTGAAATAACTATGGCGGCTATGCAGAGCACAGTTTGAAAAAGCTGTTTTAAACTGCTAGCAAAGATTCAATATTTGTCTCTTATAAAAAATCGGCTGTATCCAGTCAATCCCTTGACTCAGGTTTTGTTTTGTCAGAAATCTTTGGTATGAGTGTAATATGTGCAACATAGCTCTATAAAAACAGAACAAAAAAACACAAAATTTAGATAAAGGTAGGGGAGGACGGGATTCGAACCCTCGGGAATTTATCTATTCCCATAGGTCGGGCGGGATTGACCCTTTCCCCGAAGAGCTTCGGACGAAAAACAAAACATAGTACATGTTCTCTCAATTTTGTGTTGGTTTTTTTGTATTTTTCAATCACAGTAGTGAAGTTTACCGAGATAGAACTTACCAACACACGAACTTATAGTGAAAGTTCTAGGCTCGTAGGGTCCCTGTAGAGGGTTGGGCACAATGTATTCCCCCTCCACTCCTTCTAGACAGTACAAGAGATCTTCCAACAGAATGTTCTCTTGAGAGCCAATTGGTATTGCCCCTGTAATAATTCAAACATGTTCCATATAAGTAATCTATAGCCAGATTTATAGTAGGAAAAAGACTTTTATAAAATACAAACATGCTTTTTTGGTGTTCAATATTTATTACATTTTGTTATATTATTAGAATATTTGACCGCCTCTGTGGTCTGGTGATAAAAGTTTCTGGCTACAAATCCAGAAGTCTCGGGTTCGATCTCTGGCGCTTCCAAAATTTATCTTTGAAACAGTGGGTCTGGAACCGGGTCAAACTCAGCCTCAGGAGGACAAATGAGAAGCTACTTGAATAAAGAAGTACCAGCTCCGGTTTAGAAAACAATGTTATGGTTTGGCTAATTTTTATCATAAGAATTAATGTTAAGTCTAGAGGTTAAGTTCCAAGGTTCCCGCAAAATACCTACAAACCTGCAAGGCATTTAGTTTCGGGGCGTCGACCAGACTGGCTTGGCACTAATTCTCCCCTCCCTCTCCCGTGGCATTTGACAAACAATAACCCCTGCATCACTAGACAAATAATCCATAAACACTATTCACGCCCATGCTTAAAACTTAACTGACAAAAAAGATGCTTAAAACAGTGCGCTCAACAATGAGTTCTAAGGGTTGGGGAAGGAGAAGGTATGTGATATGGCCTGCATGATTAATTTCATAGCATGGGCGGAAATCAGATGGTTGGGAAACCATTCAAACTTGACATGCGATTCAATCAGCTAAAAACAATGATGTAGCCAGTCGAGGCCAACATTAAGCAAAAATAGAGTCAGAAACTAGTGACAGTGCTGTAGCCAAACAACGTTGTGATAGACAATATTTTATCAGGACTTATTGTAGAGGAACAGCTACAGGAATGGAACGAAGAAGCAGAAAAGTGTGGGATGAAATTTATCAAAGAGAGGAGGGAACTAATGGTGACGACAAGGAAGAGGATAAGGCCTAACAAAAAGGCTATGAAGCCAGCACTCTACCTAGCACTGCGGCAAAGGGAGTTGTAGCGCTCGTCCTATCCACCACAAAGTCAAGACTCATGCTGGGACGCATGCTGAGCCAGTTTGGGAGTTCAGGCGAGTAGTGGCTGGGGTGATGAGCCTTGCTCTGTTTGTCAACACGCTTCTCGAAAGGGCTGGATTTTTTCTCTTGTGCCTTTGCCACCACTTTTTGTAGACGGCTGCGGATCTGTTTCGAAAAAAATAGGAGAAGGTAAGGATACATACAATTTTGATTTAAATGGGGGATATATAATATGTAGCTATTATATCTACCAACCGTTGCATTCACAAGTGAAAATGAGATGACTTGTGTAAAATATGAGATTAGCTTGCTTCTGTGGCAACATGGTCTAAAGCATCACTTGTTAGACTAGACTGCTGATGACGAGAAGATCAGGGTTCGAATCTCAGTCAGGTGTACTGAGGGTGGTTTTTTCACTCTCCCTTCATGTAAATGCAGCTACACTTCCTCAAAATTCAACCTTATCCATACTTTACTCACTAGCACAATTAGAGCATACAGTTAACTCCCAACTAGCCGCGGCAATGGAGGGGATGAGTTCCGCGGATAATCCGCATATTTAGTATAACAAGAGATTGTAGCACATTCAATTCAAATTAGTACTCACCTATTGTGATTGCGTTTATGAACACATCATATCATATTTCACGCATTAAGATAATAAAAAACACACTTTAAATCAATGTAGAGTATACCATATTGGCCCAAAAATAGGCCTCCCTCGAATATAGGCCGCACCCTAAATTTTAAACCATTTTCAGAGAAAAAACAATATTCCCACTTAAATATGATCATTTGAAAAGAAAAATTATTTACCAGTAGGTGCCTACACTTAAAATTAGGTTACTTAAATATATAAAATCACTTTCAGAGAAAAAAAACCACACTATTTACACTTAAAATGATGTCACTTGGAAATAAAAAAGTAAGTTATTCATACTCAAAATGAGATCACTTAGAAATTAAAAAATAATGATACACTTAAAATGTGATCAATGAAAAAAGATAGGCTAACAATGAGACACTTTGATAGGAACGAAAAAGTATTCATCACTACTCTCATCAGCGTCACTTTCTTCACTCTCATTGGTCTCTTCTGCATGGTCCTCCCACAAAATATCTTCTGTGCCATCCATCTTATTGGATAGGCAGCACTTCTTAAATCCGTGGACAATGGATTCAGCAGATATCCTTCCCCAAGCAGTTAATATCCCTTTGCAAAGCATATTCAACGAAGGCTTCTTAATTTTGCCACTGGGGGGTTAGGGGATGATATGACAAAAGCCAGTCTGAATACTCCCTTTGGAGGTTGTCCATGAAGGGTTTATTCACAACCACATCAAGGACTTGTAGTTGTGAAGTCATACCTCCTGGAATAACAACAAAATCTGAACTTGTTGCCTTGACTTTATTTTTCACATCTGGAGTAAGATGCCCTTTGAATGCATCAAGCACTAGCATTGCCCGTTTTTTTAGAAGAGCTCCAGGCCTTCTATTCCACATGACTGCTAGCCAGTCACACATTAATTCTGCTGTCATCCACCTCTTCTCTTGACCCCTGACAATGATTCCACTGGGCAGGGTTTCTTTCAGAAGGGTTTTTCTTCTTAGAATTACATATGGGGGTAGCTTCCTACCATCAGCAGTTACAGCTAATAAAGCTGTAATGAGCAATTTTTTATTGCCAGTGGTCTTCACAACAATAGATTTGGATCCCTTTTCATCCACGCAAGTATTACTTGGCATGTCAAAATACACGGGTGTTCCATCGGCGTTTCCAACCTGACTAAGAAGATAGTCATTCTGTCTACGGAGGCCAATTACATACCGTTGATATTTCACCAACTTCTCTGCATAGTTAGCGGGCAACTTTTATGCTAAAGAAGTTCTTCGTCTTAGTGACAGATCACTTCTGCGCATGAATCTTCGGCACCACCCAAGGCTTGTCTTGAATTCCTTTTGTGGCACTTGTAGCTCTCTTGCAATTTCTTGTGCCTTCAATCTGATTAAGTAATGAATTATTGAATATGCATTACATCTTTTTTCCTTTACAAAATAAAGAACACGTGCATCAATTTCGGAATTACGACCATGCTTGGGTCCTCAAAAGGCTTTTCACTTTGAGATGGCGTTCTTAAGTTGTTTTTTTTTATAAAATCCAGCGCTGTATGTTCTCATCAATTCCGTATTTTCTTCCCGCTTCCCTATTACTTGTCATTTCTGCGTAGTTTATCACCACTAATTTAATATTGGCATCATAGCTTTGTCTAATTTCCTCGACATGATCCGCCATGTTACACTTCCAAATTTAATAAACGCACTAAATTATTGTTCTCACACAGTGTTGCCAAGTCTATAGTATCTAGCGATAGTGCATGGACCTGAAATGGATTGTATTTTGACCGGTAGGATACTACATTCTGGCATTATATTGACAAGCCCTGCGATTTTCATAAAAAAATAATAATGATTGTAAAATTTGCTACTAGATAGCAGGGCCACAGGATATTACTTTTAGAAAATATCCTAAAATTGGATTGTACACGTGGTGAAATTATATCAAAAGTAGTATCCAAATCATACGGTTGGCAACACTGTTCTCACAATATAATAAATGTTGACCATTTAATAATACACACACTAAATTATTGTTCTCACAATAGAATAAATGTTGACCAACATAATGAAACAAAATCTAACTCGAAATATTTAAGCTCCCTTTACCAAAGGATATATTGCCGATAGAATGCGCTGAAGGAACTAATTTTATTTTGGCAGCCATTATGGCTCTAATATTGTACACACAAATAAGATAGCCATTCTTTATCTATTTTTAAATAACTTTGCCAACTGTCATGGTTCATCTATTTTTAAATAATTTTGCCAACTATCAAGGTTTATCTATTTTTAAAAAGCTGTGGCTATTAACTTCGATATATATCGATTTAACAACATGCATATCCTATAGGTATAAAATTAAATGTGTATTATCTAAGTGTGCGATTATAGACCGCTTGGAGTTTTATGAGAGATGTTTCTTGGTAAAAATTGCTGCTTATTTTCGTGCCAATACGATAGTCCAAATTGATATCTCACTTAAAAAGTCTATATTTAGTGATCTGCTTCATTGCAGCTACTTTCTTTTTCCTTATCTCGCTTTGTATTTTCTGTAACATCCTGTTACAGATAATTAAGCAGGCTATGAGTCAGTTCCAGTGCACTCCCCCCCTTGAATAAACTTTTTGCCTCTCTAGCCATTATCTCTTCCTTAGTGATTTACTGAGTACAGCAATCGATAGCCCTGTGTTCTCCATCAACGTGGCGTTTTTCAGAAACGTATCCCCTGCTGTCAGCGATGCCGTGGTTAAGCCGCAAAGCAGATAATCTGCCCGCGGATGATCGGGAGCTTACTATATAACCTGAACAGTCATAAGACACAATACTAAAATAACTTTATTACTATCATTATTTATATGCTCAATGAAATAATTATTAGTTAATAACTTAATCAGAGGAGATGGTAACTTAAAAGAAATCCATCTTTATTAGAAGTGGAGAGAAGATGAAAAAATTAATAGTGAAAATCATATATGTGAAAAAACACCCTGTGCCATTTGGTGAGCATTCAAATCTTAACCTTCCTGTTAAATGTACAAACAAGTCTAACGCACTTGATCGCTAGGCTGCCCCAGCTAGCAGTCAAACTGTTGAAATAATTATTCTAACCTGAATAAATAAACACATAAACATATCATGGGCATAATGAAGAACAGAAGACTTCAGACAGTAAAGGACATGTCGTAAGGATTAAAGACCAGTTGGTAACTCAGAAAGAATACCATTCTGCAGACCTAGGAAGTAAAATAAACGTATGGGTGTTTGGCTCCTTTTCGAATATGATTGATATATTATGTTTGAGACTGCGACTTTTATGGTACGATGCGCATTTGGCCGCAATGGCCAGTGGGAATACGAGCAGTGCGCAAAGGGCCAGCCAGTCGCGCAGCCGGTTGTTCACAAAGACTGCAATGGGTGGGCGCGCACCAGCAGTCAACTACACACCGGCCAATACAATCCGTTCAGTCCCTTGTTGAAGCTCACCAGTTGAAGAGGTACCATACAGCAGCTGCTTGCTTTGCATTCATTGCAAGACTGACTTTACAGACTCAGTTGACAGTGACTGCCTAAGTTCAGTTGATCACGTATTTTTCTGGCCATGACAAACATGTTTTGGCCATTAGTGCCCAGGCGGCCTAAGGAGAACAATTAGTCACTGACTCACTGACTCCCAACGCCAGACTACATGAGGCAAAGTTGACAAAGCACAGATATTATAGTAAGAAATATTAATACGGTTAAAACTCACACTGGTGGTCACTCTGTCTAAGGCGTTGGGTGCACAATCTACTGGATTGCAAGTTAAAGAGAATTCACGATTCAAATTTTGGCTGGGTGAACTTGGGGTATGCTTTCCAATTGAGAGTTATCGCTGCATGGTCTTGACCAATGAGCAAAACCTATTCTCACTTTGTTGAAATTAAAACAAATTTCGAGCACACTGTTAATATATGAGTCATCCACTTCAAGTGATAAATAAAAATAATGCTGGGAGTTGTGGCTTAGTGGCATGTTCAAATATGTTGCAGGATTGCTACAGAACTTCCATAGTAAAATTCCTCAACTTTTGCATATTTTTCAGAGAACATTTATCAATTTATCTGGACATTCACTTTTTACATTTTCCCTTAGGGATTTTTTTTTATCACATTGATTAGGCCCCTATGTATTTTTTTAAATGTTAGCACCCAAAAAACATCAACATTTGTGTATATTTTTCCAGTATTAAGTGTTTTAGATATAATTATTTGAGGTACTGAGTAAATGTGGCATAAAAATTTTACACAGTAAAACAATATAATGCTTAAATGTCATATCTTGGAAATGCATATTTTTTAATATGTGAGAAACCAACTTTTTAGTGTTTAGGCGCAAAATTAATGGGATTTTAGTCGCATATTTAAATACTATAATTTTTAATTACCTTTTTAAGAACTAGTCAATATAATTCCCAATTTACCCTGGTTACAAAAAAGTTCCTTGTACCTGCTTGTAGACACCATATGTTGATCAGCCAATGTACTAACATTGCTTAAAATAGTTGGTCTCACCTCTTCTGGGGTGATGTCCACCTCTTTAGTGTCCGAAAGCTGCGTCGAGTTGCACGCTGAAATTTTGCTGAGTGAGGAGTCCGAACAAGGCTGCTTGGCATTTTTATCCAAGAACTCCCGTAGCTTCTTATCCTCCGATATTTTACTAAGTAATGATATGTAGGAGCCCAGGCAATCAACACTGTCAACAAATGTATATAAGTTAAGGTGTTAGTTTATAGCACAAGAATATATGAATGCACATTTATTGTTAATAGATTAATCATGATTAATAATAACCTTCAATTTAGTACACCCAAAGATATAGTCCGATTTAGATAGTATGGAACTTTTTTGACTGTTGTAAGACTTACTAAAACCATTTTCATATATGTATACGTAATATTAGACTGCCTCTGTGATCCAGTGGCCACAGTTCCTAGCTGCAGATACAAAGGTCACAGGTTCGATCCTCGGCGCTTCCAGATTTATAGTGAATTAGTGGTTCTGGAACAGGGTCAACTCAGCCTATTGAGCACCAATGAGAAGCTACTTAAATTTTTTAAAGTAGCAGCTCAGGTCTATAAAACTGAGATTAATGGCCAGAAGGTTTGTTGTGCTGATTACATAACACCCTCTATCCGCATAAGTTGGCAATATTTCACCAAAAGACAGCGGTCACTCAGTAGGTATGGATTGGCTGTGGGCTGACAACCTGGAGTTTTTTTATATGTAATAATATGTGAACTAGGCCTACAACTGTTACTTTTTAATGATAATATTAATAATATCTATGACATAATACTAAAGAACAATGCTCTCAATGTTGAACGCAAAAACAAATATGTTTGTATTGGTTGTTTAAAAGTTATTTACTACTACCAGAATCATAATATATCTGGCAGAGTGTATCATCATAATTGTTTAAGAATAATATACCTAGTCTAAAAATTTAACAACATTTGGGTGGATACACTTTTTAAGTATTTAAAATTTACAGGCATTTCTAGGTTTTCAAACAAAAAAAATATGAGTTTTCCATTCTTTTATATGCAAGGCTTGTCTACTTTTCCCTGTTACAACAAATTTCCTCAACTTTTACAAATACAAATTAACACTAAACATATAAAATCTAACTTTTTAACTGAGTTCAAAAAATTAATAACAAAAGGCTAGTTAAGGTGTAGATGTATGCTAAAAATTATTTAGGTTAAAACAACGCATTGACACATATACTGTTTGTCTAAGGTGTTGGGACTCAAGATAGACTTAAATTCTAACTACGGAGACATCATAGTTCGAATCTTTGCCAGGTGAACTTAGGGTTGCTTTTCACATGTGACATTACCATCCACACTTCGCGTTATTTTGGATTCATTTCCTTTTAAACAAACTAGCCTTTGAACCAAGGTGGCTACAAAACTTACATATTATAAAATTCCCCGACTTTCTCAAGATTTCTAGACATTTAAAAACGTTCCCGGCATAACCTTTTTACAGTTTTTCTCGGTGAATGACAATTTTTCTGTTTACTACATTGATCATTTGTTTTCAAAAACAATCCTAACTGCTATTAAACTTCACGTCTCACTACTCGTTCAGGATATACACTTATGTACTAATTACACTAATGGTTTTAAGGGATTATAAAGGTTATAAATTTATAGGAAGTGTACCTGCATTTGAACAGAGAAAGGAAAAACTTTTTGGGAAAACCACCCTCAATACACCCAACCGAGATTAAAATCTCGATCTCCTCGTCATCAACAGTTTAGTCTATTGTGAGAGTGAAGCCTTAAACCATGTGGTCACTGAAATGGGTTATTAAGTGTTGTTTGTAGATCTATAACTTATTAAGTTGATGTGATATCTAAATATATCTTCAACCTATGGTGCAAACTGATAATAAGATTTGGCTTTTGGGATAAAAAAAAATCGTTGGAACATACCTTACCAACCCCTAACCAATTAGCGTAATTAGTACTTAAGCGTATTACTCGAATGGGTAGTAGGACGCCATGCTAAATAAAAAAAATGTATCCTACTTACTTTTTTGACTTTAATTCTTCATATTTGGCCAAGAACTTGTCTGAATCAGCACCTCTCTGGGCTAGATGCCTAATTTGTTTCTGAGTCACTACTTTGTGAGTGTTAGAAACACTACTTTTAATGCTCTTCTCAATGTTTTCTACCAAACTTTCAGGTGAAATGGTTGAGCTGAAAAATTAAAGAAATTTTTGAATCAACATTAATAAAAAACAAAATGATTAATGATTTATAAGAATTTAAATTTCATGCACTAAATTTGTGTCACTTGAATGTGTTACGCTGAACAAATAAGGAATAGAGAAATATTAGTTTAATCTGACATGAAAACTATACAAAGATAACATATTTGGCTCACTCGTTTCTTTAGCATGTATTTCATCAATCCTAACCCAAGCAGTAGGGGCTCGCAAATTATTGTCAAGGCAAGCAAAACTTGAAAGGAAGTTAATGTCTATAATATTTTATGTCTTAATGTGTGTAATTGTCTTTCCATACCCTCCAGAAGTCTCAAGATGACCTAGAAAAAGATTAAACTTTGCATACTTATAGTATATAGACCACTAGACCTAAAAGAAACCAATTTATATTTATATTTTTTGTCTTCTTTAAATTTGTTTAAGGCCTTTCATGAATTAAAAGAAATGAGTGAGGGATTTGCATCTTCATCTTATATTAAAAAGATAGTTTGCATCTTAATTATTTAAATGATGGATTAAATAGCAAAGCTATTATATTTGTGAGTTATGGATATAGCCACATCTAACTATCAAGTTTTTTAAATTGAAAAATGACACCTGGGCACGGGAATCGAACCCGGGACCTTTGGCTTAGTACACCAATGCTCTAACCACTGAGCTATCAAGGAATCGTCCTGTGCCCAGGATAATTTTTCACTCATATTTTAAGGCGGAGTCTGTGATGTACATGCAGAAATCATGAGCTACAAATATTTGATCAATTAAGTCACGAGCTATCAGATAAAGCAGCCACCATTGACTCAATAACTTAGTTGGCTTTAAGATGCCAATTATAAAATAATAACTGTACAGGTCCACATATCATGATGGATTAAATAGAAAAGCTATTATATTTGTTAGTTATGGATATAGCCGCATCTAATATCATGTCTTACACAATTCAAACACTGAAGCGGGTCTATTAAATTTTAAACTAACTTGACTTTTAAAGCCAATAATATGAATGTGTTCATTACATTTTGTGTTTGGTCAAATCGATAGCAACAACCCACAAGCCCTCCCCTCCCCTTTTTGGTAATGTACTGTAGAATAGCACCATCTTCGAACAGGTAGTAAGACGCGGTGATAAATAAAAAATAATAAAAAAGCACCATCTTACGCAAGTGATAAGCTCAAATTATTTAAGAGTGTATAATAAATATAGCCTACTTGTAAACTCTTAAGTAATTAATGAAAATATTCTCACTACAAGCATCCTCACCTCCTTAATACGAGTAGCTTCATCTCGAAAGACACGGGACAACACAATACATCCAAATTGTCATCAAGGATAATAACAACCAGTCTCACTTTTTTTTTTAATATAAAGAGGGGTGCATTATGTGTATGTGAAGCAAATGGGTTAAAAATAAATAGTAAAGAGAGATATAAGAGATGGTAGATCAGTTGGTCTGACAAAAGATCTATGGGCAAGTTTAACAGTCAGACTTAGTACGCCTCAAGTGTCAATACTAAATATAAGATGACACCTACCCAGACCAGAACAGAAATTGGTCCAATATTATGAAATGGACAGTGGAGAAGACATGAAGTCTACTTGAAGTAATCTTCAATTTGAAAAGGACTAGCAAAAATAAGGTAGCATATGTTAAGGAAATTTGTCAAGGTAATACGCTATTTAAAACAAGGCTGTGGAGTCGGTACACCAAGCATTCAGCTCGGACTCCTCTATTTCTCTACTGACCGGCTCAGGCTCCTATACCTAGTTTTCTACTGTCTAGCTCAGACTTTTCTATTTTTCTACTGTCCAAATCTGACTCCGATTCCGACTCCTTAAAAAATAGTTCTTGTATATGAATCAGTAAACAAATTTACTGCAGTAAAATACTCCAATACAGATGACTTCATGGGAAGCTTCTTTGACATTATGAATAACTTATATATGAATAAATTTGTCGATCCAAATTACAAATGTTTTCTTAAAGAATAAAAAAGTACCTATCTAAGTTTATTAAAATTATATATTTACCATATATTATTATAATTTGATAAGTTTTATTTTGGAGTCAGAGTCAGTACACTTTTACCAACTTCGACTCTACCCAAAATTGCTTACGAATCAGATTCCATAGCCCAGATTTAAAATGGACCAAGGTATTTTTTGACAATTAGGGTTAGAGGGTGATGGTGCGAGGGCTGGAGAGGAGATTAAGTATCAGAACAGGAGTACAAACTATGTTGTTAGGCATGCCACAAAGTAGTCTATTGTGTTGGAAGAGGGTATATCTTGTGAAATAACGCTGTTTGCAAATAAATGTGTCATATAAAAGGGTTGAGGGTGGAACTGATAGTGTAAACCTATAAGATGTATTGGTAATTATTTAGTGGGTGGAGGAATAAAATAGAATTAGGGCCAGTTTCATAGTCAGATTTAGTGCGCCTAAAGTGCGAGTCGATACTAAATACAGGACGACACCTACCCAGACCAAAATGGAATGGGCCAGTTTCATATGCGAAACTGGCCCATTCCATTCAAATTCAGGTAGGTGACGTCTTGTATTTAGTATAGTGCCGCACTTGAGGCGTACTAAATCTGACTATGAAACTGGCCCTTAGTGTTAGTACTAAAATACAGTAGATATGTAAATATATAATATATTTACACAAAATCACACATTAGGCTATTTTTTTTAATTAAAAGATGGAACTAATAAAGGCTATAAGAATACTATTCTTTGTTAGGGCCTAGTAATATTAATAAATTGACCAGTATAATTTTGGTAGTGAAGCAATACCTAAGCTCATAGGCCTATCTCTAAATTAATTACACTTTTTCTAACAATCTAAGTCAAGATCAAAAATCCGCCAAACGTGCAAGTGGCAACTAAAATGTGTAAGTTTGTTTTTTGTGCTTAGTCCAATTTAATATAAAAATACATGGTGCCAGCAGTACGATAACTTATTGGAGCCAGTTAATGAATCTTGTTTCAATTACCAAAGTAAGCATCGATCAGATTAAAGTAGCTGTATCACTGATTAAGTGCTTAGAGAGTTATTTTTGTGTTCAATCATGGTATTTATTAGGTTATGTAGTATACAAAGCAATTTAAAACTACAATATGCACTAATTAGTTTGGGAACGAGTAGGTGAGTTAACATGGGCTGTATCCAAATAGTCTCAAGCGCCCATGCGAGAATTCTTGCATTATCACTTTGAAAAAATATACACTTGCCATAGGCTACATGCACTTTTGTAGGAAAACTGCATAGGTTTATTCAAATTAACAATCCTCAGGACTGCAATGCTACCTACTAGCTATCTCAGAAATTATGTTTCTCCATCTGTTGTCTCTTACAAAAGTAAATAGCCCTAAGTGTTATCAAATTAAAACACTCACCAATTTAAACTATTGATTTTATTCGTTAATTCTTAAAACTTGTTTTTCTGTACTATTAGAATAACATAAATTGTAGTGCAGTGGTTTTAATGGAATGCAAAATGGTGGAGAAAAATAATATTAGAACAATATTGCCAGTTGCCAGCGAGGACGTAGACTATTACTTCCGTCCTTGGAGACAAGGACGTGGAAGGGGCACATCGGCATTTAGGGTGACATTTCCGAAAAATCGACCCTTCACGTTTTTGCGGATGCAACTGATAGGTGGACGTGGACATGATATGGTGACGACGCATAAATAGATAATTAGGATACATTCAGCATGTTAAGTGTAATTGGAATGTATAAAATAATCCTAACGTCAGCTCATTGACATAGTTGTTATGTCAGTTCCAACCAGTATTATTTAGTAGTAAACAACAACAAATGGATAAATGTCTCATATAACTGTATTGTTCATAAAGTTTCTACACAATACCAACATGTTTAAGGTTCAAAACTGGTTAGTAAGTGATGATGTTGATAATAATGATGATAATAATGATAATAATAATAATAATAATAATAATGATAATGATAACTATAATAATAATAATAATAATACCCGCCTCGGTGGCATAGTTAGCTAAAACGCTAGGTACATGTTGAACTAGACTGCCTAGGGCGAGGAGATCGTGATTCTTATCTCGCTCAGGTGAACTGGGGGGTGGTTTTTCCTAAATGAATTTCCACTCTCCCTCCACGCAAGTGCGGGTTCACTTCTTCTATATTAAACCTTCCCAAGTCCTAGCCCATTAGCGTAATTAGTACTTAAGCGTATCACCCAAACGCGGTGCTAAGTAATAATAATAATAATAATAATAATACAAATATTTAAATAGTTACCCCAAATCTTCTGATAAACCCTGGATTACATGATAAATTTCAAACTGACTCATTTTATTCCCAATGGAATTCTTCAATAGATCTATACCAGACACTGATAATAATATTCTATCATACTTAGGCTTATATTAAAAGTCGTACATGCAGAAACGTATTTAAATGTATTATGGAAATGAAAGTTTCATCACGAAACAAATGTATAGCACAGATCATTTAAACATAATATACTTATTACAACTAGACTACTTCTCAAATTGAAAAGAAAGCCTTATCCTTTAGGCTTGGTTTATATTCATGCATAATTCATAACTAATAGTGAATAGTGTATAGTGTATAATGCGCAAGAAGTTGAAACACATTATTTTAAATGATGGCGTCTATAATTGATTTATAGTGAATAGTGAAATAGTTCACAGTGCATAAAGTTGATTTAACTTCAACTTTTCTTATACATTATGCACGAGTTATGAAACGATATTCTCGCGAGAAAAATCTAGCCAATAGGATTTATGGAAAACATAATTCGATATTTTTCAAATATTATTTTATAAGTTAGAAGTTGGTCGCCATATTGGGCTTTAATTATCGTTAAATAGTTTTATATTTTAACTTGAAAATGAGTGAAAATGAAAGTGACAATGAATATAAGGTTGAATTTACAGAAAATGGTTTTGTTTCTGTTGCTTGGGGGAAGAACCCCGCACCTCCTATTAATGTAGTTTTTGTACTTGCCTTGGTTACTTGGGAATTTTTATGGTTTAAAACACCAGGAGTTGGAAAATTCATTGTATAAACCCACATAACCCCCCTCCAAAAAACACATTTCGTGCAACGCCCTTGTACTCTAGCCTCATTTCATTCAACCACTAAACCAGATTGTCCTCAAATGAAGATAAATAATTCAAACATACTATTAAATATAGAAGGATGGGTTCTATAAAATTCATTTACCCGTGATGATAAAAAGCCAGAAATGCAATTCTAGATGGTCTGCCATTAAATGCTAAATATATAAATTCAGATTAATACTATTTAGTAAACAGTACCAATATTTATCTCTCAGATTATAATACAGCTAGTAAAATTGGCGTGTTAAAGGGAACAAGGATATTATATTTGTAAGTATGTAAATTATTTTGAAGACCAATGATTGACATATCCATAGAGGTAGTATCCTTAAAATACCACGCGCGCAAGGAGATCACCTCTCAAACAAATGACAATCGTTATGAATGTCTTATTCACTACGTTACATTATAAACCTTAGTAATTTTCTTATGAATTGTGCATTATACACTATGCACTATTCACTATTAGTTATGTGTTTTGCATGAATATAAACTAAGCCTTAATGGTGTCGTTATATTTTATATGTTTAACGCTATAGTGATGTGTTAGTAAGGTCTAATCTTACAATGTCACGTTAAAGCCCTCGTAACTTAACCGTTCGTTAAGTCCAACCGTTGGTTAAACTTGGCTTTGCGTTTTACAATTATTTTGATGTGCTTGTCAAGTTACGAACCAGTGTCTTCTATTAAATCGTAATATTAAGATTCTCGGAGCACTACATTTGTTACAAAGTTTTTTATTGGGTTAATTTGAACCAATAGATTGTAAGTAACTATTTAATTTAAATGTCTGTGAAGGTATGGAGTTGTTAAGAAAACATATTAAAGTATAATTCATGTTTATGTTGTTGTTTATAAAAGGTCATGTTATAAAATAATCATATTCATACATATAAGTTTATAATATATAATGCTTTTTTCAATGCAAATAATACCTACTCTGTTTATTTTAAACAGTCGTGTATTTTAACGCTATTTTTTACGTTTCAAAATAATTAAATATCTAAACAGTTGATTCATAGTCAATTTTTAAACACACAATTTAATATACAAATAAAAACCGCCCTTAATTAACCATGGACGTGTATTGGAGGGGAGAAAGTGAAGAAAAAAACACATTCCATATTAGCCATTCAGGTCTACACATAACTTACAAGACGATGAAAACACAGGTAGGCTTACAGCTATTATCAATAATACTAATAACTATTGACAACAAGAAATGATCACTCCGAATCGAAAAGTGAAACCATTGAAAATAATTTACATATTTTGAATAGGAAAGAAGAGCCTATAGGGCTAAGCCAAAATAGTTGTAATGAAAGTCGATACCAGACATTAAAACCCTCTTCCCCGCGTCATAGGACTTGAAAATCAACCTATATACACTTCCCCAAAAGAAACATTAGTTTCCCAGATTAAACAGCTATATTAAATAGAAGAAATAAATTTGACATAATTATTTTATTATCATATCGGTGTTATAAGCTGGGAGTAAATTGTTCTTGGAGAACACGATTCAATTTATTGGTAGGTTGACGTCGTACCATGTACACCGAAGAGGTACATACTGAATATCTGTAAAGCAAGGCCGTAGCCAGGGAGGGGTTTTGGGGGTTCAAACCCCCCGCGAAATTTTATGAACAAAATATATATGGCTTTATTTATGATTCAAACACTATTAAAATTAAGATACAAATACAAATTAGGGGGCTGTGTTACCATAAAAAGCACTTCAGAGAGCTTCTGGAGGTGTTTAATATCTAGAAATGTTTCTAGCCTTGGGCATTTTGGGGATTATTTTACCATAAAAAAACTTCACAGAGCTTCAAAAAGTGTTTAATATTTAGAAATTTTCCAAGCCTTCGGCAGTTAGTGAGTTATTTTACCATGAAAAAAAACCTACTTCATAGAGCTTCTAGAACTGTTTATCATTTAGAATTTTTTTCTATCTTCCAGCAATTTGGGGGATGTGCCCATCAAACCCCCCCTGAAATTATTGGCTGGCTACGGCCTTGCTGTAAAGTTAGAACCAAGATAATCCATAAATAACTTTACGAGCACTTTAACGAGGACGCTAGCTCTAACCGAACATTGTGAAATCCAAAGTAGTGGTCGTGATCACTTCTTATGTTAAGCCCTAACGAATAGAATAAAATGACATTGTAAGATCTATTGGTAATCGCTTGGCATGGATGAAAAGTAGGATTCTATAAATAGTCTAGTCTACTGCAAAAGTAGAGCCAAGGCCATACGGGCACCAAAGTGGGTCTGATAGAATTAAATTATCGGTGAAGAATAGATTTAAACGTTAATATAGGCTTTATGTTATAGATTAGTGTTTGGGGCTTGTATATTTGTGTATGGTTTTTATTTTGTTTTATTTTGAACTATGTTAGCTGTGTTGTTTTGGCGCCAAGAAACTTGGTTTAGTTTCTGTGTTGCGCTTTTTTTTTAACGGTTTATCTTTGGTGATACAAATTTCCGGTTGCGGGCAGGCCAGTCTGGTTTTGGCATTATAATAATATATATGGATGGACATCTGTGACTGGAATTTTCGAGCTGTCGTCTGCATACCATTATGTAGGAGAAAAGGAAAGTTTCGGGTATCTCTTTTCCTGTTACACCCATTCAAGGCAGTGTGGCATTTTGACAACGTTCATTAACTTGATTGAATACATGAGATACATCAATATGTGAGTGGTTAAATTAAATAAATATGTTAGTAAAAGTTTTGAAAAGCATATCAAAGTTCAAAACTTTTTTGTATTTCCTTTTAATAAGTTGATGTAGCCTAATATATACGATGATTTTTGTTGGACGCTCGCTTGTAAGGATTTATCTCGTACCAGAATCTTACTCTATAGTTGTGTTTAGATAGTATAAAAGACCTTCTAAAAGGAAATTTCTACTTTTGTTCTAAATGGTCGTTTATCCTACCAAAATTATATATATATATATATATATGGTAGTATTCTGGTACGAAATAAAGCCTTACAGATTGGGAGTGTTACTAAAATCAGGGTTTAGTAGATGCTATACTTCCTACAAGTCTATAACCTAAATCATCATTTGAACGTAAGACTTCTACACAAAGTAGGTCATTCAAACAAATGTAATACAGTTTTTATCTAACATGATTCATTATAGTTATCGAACTTTCAACAGATGGTTTCTGAAAGATACGAGTCAACTTAAAAAAAAAAAAAGGTATTATTATAATAATACTTTCCACAAGCCTATAACCTAAGTGATATTCAAACAAATGTAATTAAGTTTTAAGATACCTTGTTCATTAATTTTATCTTCGTGTGTCGTATAACAAAAACATTCCGTGCCTATGTGATGCAAAACTATACAGTCCACTTCCTACCAAACATTTGGTCCATCCGTGACGGATTTTGAGCCTTCCTCGCGTCGTTTTATGTTCTAGTGTTGTTTTGTGAACATTTTCGCTATATGTCCTGATCGATAAATAATTGGAAATCTCGTGTTGTTTATTCGCTTATCCTAGGCCTAGAATGGTCGCAGCGTAATTATTATTTGTCACGATCACCAATATACCATTTATAGGCCCATAATAGCTCTTATCGTGTGAAATCATGAGTGTTTGGCACTTCTCTCTCGCGTGAATGTACTTTGTCACAGTTTACGTGTGGATTTTTGCGTAAATAATTTTGCTTTGTAATTTATGTTAATAGCGGCCATCATTTAAACAACGCTTCCCTGCCTTGAATGCGTGCCAATGCTATATTGGAACGTTACATTTTCCACCGCTTTGTTCTGTTGCTTACTTTGTCAGGTTGTAAATAAACTTTAGTTGTGTTCTCGTGTTGGTTGTGTATTTTGGTAGTACGTAGTGAATTAATTCACAATGCCAAATTTATCATTGGACTCAGCTATAATCAAGCTTACACGCGCCTAGTGCCAGATTAAACGCGCGGAAATGTTAGCTAAAGCAAGGGAGAGCCTAGACTACAAGTGTTGTGAGCTATTTATAGCCACCTGTCAGGATCTGAAGGTCTTGCGTGGGACCTACGAAACAGACCATTTAACCGTGCAATTAAGTAGTCAAGACATTGATGATTTCGATCTTGATACACACGAGAAGAGACTTCGTGACTTTGATAAAACCTATTACTACATAATGTTTATCTTGGATCGTGTTAGTGCCACCAAATGTCCCTACAGCCCCACGCAATGACCTACCCCCCTCAAGTGCTCCTCACGTAACTCTCCCGGCCATTTCATTATTACATTTCAGTGGTGATCTTAAATTGTGTACCGATTTTTCTAATTTGTTTAAAACCCTTGTCGCTGACAACACTAACCTAACCAACATTGAAAGGCTATCTTATTTGAAGTCGGCAGTCAGTGGTTAACCACTATCAACAGTACAGGCACTTCCACTCACCAATGGAAACTATCCTGTGGCATGGGATTTGTTAGTGAGGCGATATTACAACAAACGTCTCACTGCGGCACAACACATTTATACAATCCTTCAAATACCTTCGGTGTCGTTTGAGTCTCTTACTGCACTGCGTGTCCTCTCTACACTGAGGGAAAATCTAGCTGCTTATCGTGCCTCAGAAATTCCTGTGTTTCATTGGGACTTGAACCTAATCCGTTTACTTAGCAACAAATTATACATTGCTCTTCCTGCTCAATAGAAGCGCATTTTTGTTGACTTGGAGCTACCCACTATTGACAACTTTGTAAATTTCTTGGAAAGATATTGCCGTTCCTTTGAATCCCTGGCCTTGTACAAGGTCAAACCACCTCCAAGGTCATCCTTCAATGCCATTGGTGGTCGAAGATCACATCAACCAGCTGCAGTTATGGTTTCAACTTCAACTTCTCAGTGTGTTTTATGTAATGCATCCCACTCCTTGCACAAGTGTCCTGAGTACCTACTCAAGGACCCAAAGGAACGCTTCAACTTCATCAAGAAAACGAGACTTTGCTTAAACTGCCTCTGAGAGTATCATCAATCTGTACAGTGTCCCTCATCGTAACGCTGCCGTACTTGTGATGTCAAGCACCATTCATCACTGCATTTTCCAGAATTTCTTGTATCTAGTATACCACAGGATCACCACAAGCATCAAGAAACACAAATACGAGGCTGAAGCTTCATTCAATATCATGGCCTCCTCTGCAGGAGTAACCCATCCATCGACCATCCTGTTGTCCACAGCACTTGTTGAAGCACAGGATGTATCAGGATCATATCAAGTAATCAGGGTGATACTTGACTCTGGGAGTCAAGCTAGTTTTATCACTGACCAATGTCTGTCACGGCTAGGTTTGTCACGACGCAAGACGTCCTTAGCCCTTCATAAACTTTCCCATAAACAGTTATTTGTAGCCAAAGGGGTCTCAACTTGTTTTGTCTGACCCATTGGATTTTTGTTCCCTAGCTTGTCTATCAATGTCACACATCAACCCTAACAGATGTCGTTGAGAAGTTTTGGAAGCTTGAAGACCTGCCGTCAACCCCAGTTATTAACCCCAAGGAAGCTTTCTGTGAAGACATCTTGGTCATAATGCACACCCAAGATGCTATGGGCCGTTGCAGTGTGTCACTCCCATTTGATGGACCCATCAGACCAGAGCTTGGTGACTCACACACCACTGCTCTTCGTCGTTATCAAGTCCTCGAACGCCGACTACATCGGCAACCTCGTTTAAAGGCCAGTTATTCGGACTTCATGAAGTACTATCTAGACACAGGTCACATGGAGCTAGTAACAGATCCATCCTTCAACTTGGGCTATTCTTACTATATTCCCCATCATTGTGTGATCAAACCTGACAGTACCACCACTAAGCTTTGGGTGGTGTTCAATGCTTCGGCCAAGACAGACTTGGAAACTTCTCTAAATAATAAACTCCTAACAGGACCCAAACTTCAAAAGGGTATTACAAAAGTTCTCCTTAGTTTTCGTAAACTCCTAACAGGACCCAAACTTCAAAAGGGTATTACAAAAGTTCTCCTTAGTTTTCAATCACATTTAATTGTTTTTACTGCTGATATCAAAGAAATGTATCATCAAATTCAAGTCCATCCTGAATATCAAGGCTACCAGCGCATTTTTTGGTGGTTCAATGACAGTGATCCAATTCAAGTCTATCGTCTGAATACGGTGACTTAAGGAGTATCCTCGTCACCCTATCTCGCCATTCGTACCCTATACCAGCTTGCTGATGATGAAAAGACCCGCTTTCCAGAGGCCTCAAGGGTGGTACACTCAGATCTGTATGTTGATGATGTGTGTTCGGGCTCTGATACCCTGAAAAGGCACTAGCTATATAGTAAGAACTTTTAAAATAATTGTTGAAGATGGGCGGATTTCAATTACGAAAGTTCGCAAGTAACCACCCAATACTTCTAGAAGGGTTGCGCCCAGAAGACATTAAAATGCCTCCATTGTAATATTCTTTTGATGATGATTCCACTGTCAAGGTTCTCGGTCTACAATGGAGCCCTGGGTCAGTCACCTTTTCATACAAGGTACAACTGACCTCAAAATCCCTTTCCAAATGAGCAATTCTCTCGGATATTGCAAGAATATTTAACCCACTAGGTTGGCTGTCTCTTATCATCTTGGTCACAAGATATCTTATCCAACTCCTATGGATTAAAGATGTTGACTGGGACTCTCACCCCCTCCTGAAATATCTGAAAGATGGGATCGTTTCAGAGCTGAGATTCCAATTATTTCAAACATCTCAATCGACAGATGTCTGGTCTCTGCAGATGCAGCTTGTAGCTTTGAGATTCATGGCTTCTCTGATAGCTCTGAGAGCTGTTATGCAGCTGTTGTATATCTACGGGTTATTTCATCTGGCACAGTAAATATGAAACTCTTACTCGTTAAATCAAAGGTAGCACCGATAAAACACGTTTCACTTCCTCACTTGGAACTATTTGCGGCGTTACTCTTGGCACGCATGTTGCACTTGCTAATGGAAACATATTCGTTCTTGAAAATTGACAAGGTCTATGCTTGGACAGACTCTACAATCACATTGGCCTGGATCCAATCTTCGTCCCACCTGTGGAAAACATTTGTTGCCAATCGTGTGAGTAAGATCCAAGACCTCACTACCCCCGAATGGTGACACCATATACCGTCGGAGTACAACCCCGCTGATTGTGCCTCACGTGGGTTGTTTCCCTCTCAGCTTGTCGAGCAGCCACTTTGGTGGGCAGGACCCTTGTGGCTTAGGGACGATTCAACCAATTGGCCGCAACCTAAAAAAGCCTATTTTAGCTGAACCTATTGAAGAGCGCAAAACAATCACTCTGACTACAGTCACCCCTGACACTAACATTCTGGACCTGTTGGATAAGTTTTCGTCTTTATCAAAAATAAAACGTATAACAACTTATTGCTTTAGTTTTGTTTGTGCTTCTCGCCCTGGACGTGTCGTACCCACTGGACCCTTGCAAGTTGATGAACTACACAAGGCTCTGTTATTTTGGGTCAAACAAACCCAACAGATCGACTTTGCTGATGATAGTTGCTCGTATTGTCAAGGATCAACCTTGTTCATCCTCAGCACAAAGGCTAAATCCCTTTCTCGAGTCTGCTGGTGTTCTAAGAGTCGGTGGACGCCTTCAACGATCCAATCTGTCATTTCAACAAAAATATCCTATCCTACTCCCGAAGCGGAGTCGTCTCGTGGAGCTTCTAATTGACTAACTACACCTTTATCATCTACATCCAGGGCCACACAACTTGCAATCCTTACTTCAGCGTGAGTTCTGGATCATTGATGCACGCAACATAATCAGATTGCGACTACGCCAATGTCTAAAACGTTTCGAGTTTCGTCCAACCTTGTTGACACCAGCCATAGGAAGTCTCCCGGCTGCTAGTGTTTGTCAAGCCACACCCTTTCTGAGGACATGTGTCGACTATGTGGGTTCATTCGCAATCACAATGGCTCTAGTACGCAAACCTAGAACTGTTTGGCCTATATTTGTCTGCTTCTCTACGAAGGCTATTCACAGAGAACTGGCGTCAGACTTATCAACTGAAGCCTTTCTTGCGGCATTTCATCGTTTTGTTGCACGTCGAGTACATTGTTCAGATATGTTCAGTGACTGCGGAACTAATTTTGTTGGTGCTAATAGACAGCTTTCCACTCGTCAAAAGTTTCTTACAAATTCTGGCACCAATGAAGTTTTTAGTAGGCAGCTCGTTGACCTTAACATCACCTGTCACTTTAATCCCCCCACAACTCCTCATTTTGGAGGACTTTGGGAAGCAGGGATACGATCAGTCAAGTCATTACTCATTAAAACTATTGGTTCTCAGATCCTAACATATGTACACTGTCTTGACACAAATTGAAATCACTCTCAATTCACGACCACTTTGTGCATCATCAGCAGATCCCAGTGACTTGTCATCACTAGCCCCAAGTCACTTCTTAGCCTTGGGACCACCGCAGATACTACCAGAGTCTGATGTCACCGCCACTCCGATCAATCGTCTGACGAGATGGAGCCTGCTTCAGCAAATCCACCTATCCTTCTGGAAGCGTTGACACCAAGACTACCTCCATCAACTCTAGCCCAAAGCCAAGTGGAGTCATCCACAAGACAACCTTCAAGAAGGTGCCCTAGTCCTCCTCAAGGAACCAAACCTGCCTCCACTACGTTGGCAACTAGGACGTGTGGCGAAAACATTCCCTGGTCCTGATGGCATAGTGCATGTAGTTCAAGTCCGTACTACACAAGGTGTCCTCACCAGACCAGTGGTGAAATTGTCTCCCCTCCCCTCAAACTAATTGAAATAAGAGTATTTCAAGGGAGGCGGGATGTTTGCGGCTTGTATATTTGTATATGGTTTTGAACTATGTTTACTGTGTTGTTTTGGCGTCTGTTGTACGCTTTTTTTTAACGGTTTATCTTTGGCAGTACGTATTTCCGGTCGGGGGCAGGCCAGCTCAATATTGCCAACTGTACGATATGGATACTACTTTTGATTTAATTTCAACACGTGTACAATCCAATTTTAGATAACCTCGAGAATACTGCATTGGTCTCGTTCGCGACTATTCGGACAGATCTACACTGGGTCACGTGATTGCATATGCAGCTATCAACGCCACGAGCCAACGAGTTCAAGTCCGTACTACACAAGGTGTCCTCACCAGACCAGTGGTGAAATTGTCTCCCCTCCCCTCAAACTAATTGAAATAAGAGTATTTCAAGGGAGGCGGGATGTTTGCGGCTTGTATATTTGTATATGGTTTTGAACTATGTTTACTGTGTTGTTTTGGCGTCTGTTGTACGCTTTTTTTTAACGGTTTATCTTTGGCAGTACGTATTTCCGGTCGGGGGCAGGCCAGCTCAATATTGCCAACTGTACGATATGGATACTACTTTTGATTTAATTTCAACACGTGTACAATCCAATTTTAGATAACCTCGAGAATACTGCATTGGTCTCGTTCGCGACTATTCGGACAGATCTACACTGGGTCACGTGATTGCATATGCAGCTATCAACGCCACGAGCCAACGCGACGCTGCATAAATAGACTATTCGGATAAAGCCATGGAATCCGAACCACGGTGAAGGCCTGGCATTCCTCATATCAAGGCCGGTCTAATATGACAAAAATTTTGTGTATGCAAAACTCACATTTTGCGCACCCCTATCAGAAAAAACTGTGGAGAATACTATATTTGGCTTTTTAAATCTAGACCCTATATATAAATATTTTTAGTGCTGAAATTTAATTTTTTTAAATAACTAAAAACGACTACTGTATTTTATATTATTCAGCCGATGATGTCATTGTGTTTTCATCCTTAAAATATTTTAGTTTTTTCTTTTTTGTTTAACTTGAAAAAAAATTGGTTGTTTTTTTTTGTTTTCTACTTTAAAGTGAGGTATACATTATACAAATATATAGTGAGGTATAAAGTATACTACACTTACAAGAACTATAAAAATTTGGATTTTTATAAATATTCTTTAATTATATTTTACAAGATAAAAACAAAAAATATTTATTTTAGGGCAATTTTGGCACCCCCCTGAATTTTTTATGTATGTTGTTGCATACGCCTTAGACCGGCCCTGCCTCATATTCACAAGTTTTGATTCATACAAGTCTTGTCAGAGGTCATGTACTATCACTAGAAACTTGGCAACACTGGGCCTGTATGGTTTTGGTGTTCGTCTCATAATTTTATCTTCATGTGTCATATGACAAAAACATTCCGTGGTTATGTGATGCAAAACTAAACAGTCCACTTCCTACCAATTAGATTAAAAAAAAACTCTATGGGCCTATTGACCATTACCGATAAAGGGTGTTATGTGGTCAACACAACAAACCTTCCATCCATTAATCTCAGTTTTCTAGATCGGAGCTGCTAAATTTATTAGATATAGTAAAGTTTATTTAGAACTTTGGCAAACTAATAAAATTGTTTTTTCGTGGTGTAGCGAGCAAGCCGAGTGTGTTCTCAAACACATTTGTTTTGTTTACTTTTGTTTAGGAGATCCAAAAAACCCTTTAAAAATTAGAATTCAATCAGTAATTAGGTTTAATCGAGATTGATGAATAGCAGCCATAATGACCAGATTGACAGCAACGGTTGACTTACTGATCTTGGCCCTAGATATGAGTTGGTCTCCCCTCAGTGAACATTCCAAATAGCAAGATGGTTTAGGTAATGCTGGGCCATGAAGTGCATTGCAAAAAGAGTACTGGGCCATAGCAATGGTCATAGGTGAATCAGACACCCAAACTAGATCTATAATGTGTTTGTAAACTAATCGTTACCCCCGATAGACGGCACCCACCGAGTTTAAGTGTGTTTTGCCGGTTGTGGGTGTTGCGGGGAGACTGATCAAATGGAACTAGCACAACGCATGGATGCACAATGACTACCCAATGGGCAAACACTAGATCTGGAAGATGCTCTACTAATTGCTTTCCAATAGGCACCAGCGCGAAGCACACTCTACAATACAATATACATTGTATGGTACACCTGGTTCTGCATTATGAGGGTTACCTCTCACACCATTATGTTGCAACGCATCTTTGCCCTGCTGATCCTCCTTGCCAGTGGCTTTTACAACATCATGAGCCCGATTAGGATTTCATTGGTCGCCTATTGTGGCAGACAAATCGTGCTTTAAACATGAAGGTATAAGAAATTCCCTCAACAACCAACTGTGAGCACACAACCTAAATGCCAATCAAGTTTGTGGGCTGTAAAATACCTTAAAAAACCCCACGATATGTCTTCAATTGAATAAGTCTAAAAGTCTTCTCAGTTGGGCAACAATTACAGAAATCTATGCAAAGACGACTTATAATCTTTCTATCTATGGCTAGCTCGGCTCCCCTTCTCGACGAGATTATCATATAAGGAAATTCTCACCTATACAATAAATATGCCTTGATCACTTTTATGTTAATTTATTGTTAGAAAATATTCTTTTTATATGTATTACTACAATAATTAACAATCTCAGCTTGTACAATTGACCCGTCTCTATGCTAATCACCGTATACTCTATCATAATTAAATATGGATGACAAGCAACACGCGTCTTGTCCCCAACCCGGCCACTGGGCGTCTCTTTCTCATCTAACAGAGAGAGTTCATTTCTTCTTTGTGTCTTTTTCAAATTCTGATGACATCGTAGATTGCACCAGAGAGGACTAACAATCTCGACCTATCACATGAGAGTAGTTTGAACCCCGGCTTTCTGGTTGCCTTGACAATGCAACCGCTCCGTACTAAGGAAAAGGTGTATTTCTCTTATAACGTAAACCCAAGTGCTGGATCAGCTCTTTCCACTTTGGTTTCATCGTCCAACACACCCAATAAGCACATTTAGAATAAAAGTATTGACTTTCAAACTGCCTGAAGGGCTTAAATATTCTAAAATGCAAATGAATAGTTAGTAATAATCTTATAAAATAAAGAGAATTTCCGAATTTAGATATAAAATGCAAATAAAATATTAAAACTGCAGTCTCATCCTTCCTTTAGAAACAACATAGGGTTTACAAGTTAGGACATAACAGGGCATCAAAAGCGATTCAGTGTTAACGTATGGACTGATATTGTTTGGGATACACTTGTTAGCACTTATTTTCTGCCAGATGGCCTGAATTTACATTATTACATCTTCCTTCACACAGTCTTACCTGCGCTACTCGTAGATGTCTAACTGCATGTGGAGCAGAGGACATGGTTTCAGTGTGCCAGTATCTCAGCTCACTATGAAGCAGTAGTGTGCCTGTTACATGACATCCACGCAGGGACAGCCCAAGGTAAATTTTGCGTCATTGCTTTTTGGCGCCCTTTTATAATTTAAAATAATTTATTTTAAACAGAAAATGTTTTTAATTGAATCTGAATAAGGTATTTTAAATTATGCATTGAGGAATGCCAGGCCGTGGTTCGGATTCCACGTTAAACTGTAGGTCCTCCATTTCATTTCAAATCACCCTACCATTGCACATTAGCGTACGTGCGTACAACTCAAACGGGTAGTAAGATGCGGTGCTAATAATAATAATCATTCAACTCAAATTCATATTAATTAATTAATTGATATATGCTTAAAAACGGAATGATTATTAATGTTACAAAACTTCCAAATTTATATTGTTAAGTCCAATAATAGAGTTGATGAAATAAAATGAAACTAGAGCAACATGACTTATCTGAAATGGTTTCATGAAGTTGTTTATCACATATTAATAAATGACAATAGATTGATGATTCATCTGAAATGCTATCATGAAGATGTTAATCACATTTTAATAAATGATAAGATTGATTTTTCGTTTAAAAAAATGAGGACCTGGCATTCTAGGGTTAAGGTGTCAGGCTTCTCTGTTAGGGTTCTGGGGTTCAAATCCCGGCTGTAGCACAGATTTATCTGACTAACAAACTCTTCCTTCACCTCTGACAAAGTGTGTGCTTTCACGCTTAGTGAATGTGTGGAATGCCAGGGCCCCACCGTGGTTCGGAACCCATGTTAAACTGTAGGTCTCCTCTGCTTTCCACCATCATCATCCTCACGTATCATTCTACTATCTGGGGATAGTGGAATTCACCATAATGGTGTTCTCACCTTAGAAATGAATTCCTCCATAAGCCAGGAAAGCAGAGGTGAGATAAGGTCGAATGGCCAAGATCTAGAACATTAGCCCCCACCCCCCGCTAAAAAAAATGTTCACTCCAAAATTAGTTACTTTTGGAATTCTGATACTTCACATAACCTTAATAGAAATTAATACTGGTTTAATTTAAAAAGAAAATCCATTAATGTACCAATTGGTGTAAAATTATATATATATATATATTAATAACTTTCTTTTTAGTATATTCTACAGAGGTGTACTGATTCAGTAAAAACAATTTCCAGTTAGAGAAATTTATTGATAATGATTCAATTATTTGTACCTATTAATCCCGATTACCGATTCTTTATTTATTGAAAGCTAATGCAAATTATGAAATATTTGTTTAATATTATTATAACTAATTATATAATTCATAAAGGATTTTATTTCAAAATCAAACAATTCCTACTAGTCACAATATTAGTTCCCTATGGTGTCTTGTGGAACAAAACTAAGTCATTTATCTTGTATAATAATTAATTAACAATTGATATTATTTTTGAGTCATGTTCACTTTCATGGATAGAGTATATTCAACCTTTTTTCAAATATTTAAAATACAGTGAATTTGTTATGTTATTGAGTGTGAATATTTAGAAATGAACAACTGATCAATCAGGGATTCTTTGCCAATGCACTAATAATTGACCGATTACGATTTATCAGTATCCACATCAGTACACCCTTAGTACTTTTAGATTCACGAATTTTATAACCTTTATCCAAAATAAAATTGATTGTTAAAGCTGCAATGAATGTGTGCTGCCAAAGGTGGATGTTTAAAAAATATATGAATAAATTATTAGAATTTAATTTTAGTCAAAAAAATCAATATAACATAAATGTTAGTTGTGCTTATAAACTGAACAGGTAGCGAGACGCGGTGCTAATAATAATAGTTTTCTCTTTAAGGAAAACCTCTTTTCACTTTATGAGGTATGGTAGTTTGTGATATATGGTTCCCTAGAAATGTTATAGCACTAGTTACTGAACATTGCCACACAATAAAATCATTGGGAACCATTTATGGTTGTGTGCAAGTCCATTTTATCAATTCAAACCTCAAGTATATGAAATATTCTCAAAGCCAGATCGAAGTTTGAATATTTTTTACTTATGCTCGAAAAAATATACTATCCAGGCCAGTTTAGTAAACTGCCTCCCTTCTGCTATCCTTCCACCATTCTTCCTCCTTTAATCATTTCCATTCTTCTCTCACTAGCATACTTTCTGTATCTGCTACTCTCATCTCTTCCTGGTCTGCCTTGCGATTTTTTTTTCTACATACTTTTATCTCCCATAATTCTTTTTGGTATTTTCTCACTTTATATCCCCATTACATACCATCTCCAGCTTGCTTCCTCTACAATCTTAAGTAATCCCATTCTTTCCTGGATAACTTCATTCCTATTCTTGTTCCTCCTCATGACAGCTAACTTTATTCCCATGGCCTCCGATTTCCTAGTATTTCTCTTACATTCAATATGCATGTTTCTGCTGCACGTGTGACAATGGATGCTAAGCACACCCTATACAGCACTTCCTTACACTTCAGGGGTACTTTTCTTCTTCATAACAGGCCTTTTAGACCCCTTCTTCCCACTGCACTATTGGACACTTGCTATGGTTTTAATTTAATGTTGAAAATGTCTCATTTCCCCAGGTTTCATGTCAAAGTCACAGACTTTTCCCGGTTTCCTAATTCCCTGTTTGTGCCCATCTTGTTAAATAT
Organism: Timema bartmani; assembly: GCA_902151455.1. Taxonomy (NCBI): domain Eukaryota; kingdom Metazoa; phylum Arthropoda; class Insecta; order Phasmatodea; family Timematidae; genus Timema; species Timema bartmani. The sequence continues at coordinate 136,886 of CABFWB010000972.1, forward strand.
TACCTTGTTTTATATCCTTGTCTGTGGCCACTCCGTTAATTTTTATCTTGTTTTATAGAATACATTATACAGACAAATGACGAAAGGAAATTAGCTACCATACAATCTATGGCAACAAAAAAAAAAAAGTTTCACATACACAGGAAAACAATAGCGATAAATGAAAATCCAGTCACAATTTCTTTCACAGTTAAATAATTATTACCTTATCAAAGAAAAATGGCCACATAGCCTAATCCCTCATCAAACTTAGTTTTTTCTTCCCCTTTTGGGACATTTCTTCAGAAAATGAGATAAGAAAACTCTTTAAGAAAGTGATATAGTGTTAAGAAATCGTGGTGCACATTTTATTATACACACTAGAATCCAAGAAAAAAAAAGAAGAGGAAACTGAAAATTAAGCTGTGGGCTTGCTTTAAGTGAAAATTGCCACTTTGTCCATTTGCAGCCATGCAAAATGTAAACTGTATTTTTTTTATCACCGCATCTTGCTACCTGTTCAGGTTATATTCATATATTATAAAGATAATTACTCTAATGGGGTAGGGATTAGGAAGAAAGCATTTTATAGATAATCTACATGCGTTTGCATGAAAGGAGGGTGGGAAACCATTAAGAAAAAACAGCCTTTGTAGACCCGATCGGTATTCAAACCTCGATCTCCTCGTCTGTGGCAGGCCAGTATAACACGAGAAAGATGCCTTAAACCATTTGGCCACTGAGGTGGGTCTTTTCACTATATATGCTTTAACTACTTCTATTTATAATTTTATTATATGTCCATCTGTGCTATTTGGTGCGTCTCATAAACTGGAACATGCTTAATCAATAATAATCTTTGATAAAAACTTTTGATGACTCTTAACAAAATAGTGAAATATTTTTGCAAAGTGTTTTTCAAATATTGTCATTTTTTATTAGGTATACCTCACTAAACCACATTAAATGTTTAAAAGATGAAATCATACATTTTTGTGGATATTACAGTTATATTTAAACATGCAATTTAATTTTTCTTAAACCTCCTTATTCAAGGGGGTCTGGGGGGAGATGGTATATGGGAAAATGATACACTTAAAAGTTAATCTGATACCACGGTCTTAAACAATTACACAAATCATTTTCAATTAATTTTTTGTTTCCAGTTCTCATTCACATTCGATATTTTTAAGTAAATATCTTATACTTCCTTGTGAATAAAATTGATACACTGCAAAAAATATTGAGTTTGTAGATATGAAATTTTTCATAGTTAATAATATAAAGATTATAGAAAATAACAAAAATCTAAATGAACCAAATTAATTAAATCATATATTGTTAGCCATAATTGACTGTGAGAGATCAGAAAACCAACCTTTAACACAACAATTCAGTGCCACTAGTCACAAAAAGTGGCCTATTTTCACATATTTTGACTGACACTGTACTAACAATAAATACTAAAATAAATCCAGTTTTACTTAAGGTAAAGGTATGTTCTGATTATAAAACTACATCTACACTGTAAAGTAACATTAAAAAGACGGCCAGTTATTTTTAAATTTAAATTATATTCCAGAATGCTGAGGACATGGCAGTATTGGACAGAGGTTAAAATTTACTTTACGGATATGAGCCAACATAAGTTTGCATGTATGGTATGGCAACACTGAAATTTTGAAACGATCAATTCATTTTAGCATATGACTTGAATAAAGTAAATTCATAAGTTTGCATAAAATATGATTTTAATTAGTATAAGTAGGCCTACTATTCAAATTACCTATAAAATACATTATATTTGGAAGAAGGTGGATAGAAACATATAATTCTTTTCCTATGTTTGCCTTTATGTTTTACCCTTTACCTGTTCCTATCTATGTGTCGTATAATTCTTTACAATTTTCCATTTTCTCCACCTCCCCTTTTTTTTGTTTCCTCTTTTAGGAGGTTGCGTTGTGCGTTTCACACTCCTCCCTGATGAGTTATGATAGAATGAAACCTAGGTTGGGGGAATGGGTGGTAACGATCGATTTTCTTTAAGAGGCAACCATTACCTCTTTGTCCATTGGCAGGAATGTAAAGTGTGAAATGTGTTATTCTTTTCATTGTAAAAGCTATATTGTGTTCGTCCCTTTTATATGTTTGTAACCACCTTTCCTGTACTTTCTTCCAAATATAATGCGATTACCTCATTAAGCGAAAATAGGTTTTCCTTAGTGAGATAATTTAAAATACATTAGTAATCATTAGAGCCCAGATTTGTATGCACAATCAAATAGTAAAATATGTATAAAAAAATGTGAAAAAATATGCACCATAATATGTATAAAAAAACTATTTGTTTTATGGAAAATATTGCCTGATTCATGGTTGTCACGGTGTATAAGGAAAGTCATACTGAGATTTTCTTCTCTGTGACACTCCTACACTGTCACTGAAGAATGTCTTATACAATGAAAATGTCCAATCGACACCGCAAGTGCATGAGAAAAACATCACAACTCTTCTTCAGTGAATTTGCCTCGGTGTCGTAGTTAGCTAACGCGCTAGTCGTGTTGAGCTCAACTGCAGAGGACAGGAAGATAGAAGTTCGAATCTCGGTCGTGTGAATTGGGGGTGGTTTTTCCTAAATGGTTTTCCACTCTACCTCCACACCAGTGTGGGTTCACTTCCTCTATATTCAACCTTCCCAATTCCTAACCCATTAGCGTAATTAGTACTTAAGCATACAATCCAAACGGGTAGTAAGACGCAGTGAATTCCTCTTGTATTTCAATTTTTTCACCAGATAAAAATTATCTAATGCAATTTTAGCAACACCATGAGTTTCTGAAGGCAATGCTACTAAAATTTGATCCATCAGAAAAGGTGAGAACTGAAAGGAAGCCTCCAACTCTGTTATTACTTCAGGTATTAAGAAAAGTAGTTACATATGTAACATCTTTTTCTTGATAACATCTTAAGAGCANCATGCAAGCTAGTTTTGTTTTATACTAAATTGACTGCAGAGATTTTATTAATTAATTGATAACCTTCTGATAGTAGAGAGGGGACAATTACGAGAGGAGTAAAATTGCATTTTCATCTTAAAAATTTAAAATATGTATGTAAAATCATTTCCCCCAGAATATGCAATATCAAACACTGGCCATATGGTCTATTAAGGTGTGACTTAGTATATAATTCCCGCACACCTTTATATATGTAAAAAAAAAAGAAAAGAACATGCATTTTGCATACAAACCCGAGCTCTAGTAATCATAGATAGCGTAAGCAAATCAAACATGGTTACAGCTTGAAACCATTAAAAAATACCATTTCGAGTGTTTATTAAAGATAAATAACTCAAGTTAATACGTTTTAAGGAATATGATACAAGAAAAAAAGTAAAATTAATAAGAAAGTTATTGAGTAAAAAAAATCTTATTTCAAAATAAGAAGCCTCTGTATACCTATTATATAAATCATACATATTAAATACCATAAAAAATATTTTTGAAATTTAAACGTTAGCTTGATAACTTAAGCCTTGCTTTGAATGAAAATTGTGCTAAGAGCAACTTAAAATCATAATGCTTCAAAAAATAACTAAATTTTCACGGCTATTGCAGTAAATTACAGCCAAATGTGTCTACATACCATAAATTCCACTAAATTATATTTACATATATTACATTAGGCCAAGTATCCGAAACAAGATAAAACAAATTTGTTTGATAGATGAATTAGTTTAAAAATTAATAAAAGAAACTCTGCTATATTTTAGAGATGGGATGCTTGCTTCATGTGGTATTCGAGATTCATTGAAAAAAAACTAATATAATTATGGAGACCTTGAATTCAAATAAAAATTTGAAGCAATTAGTTTAAGGAATTACATAGACTTATGAAGCTGGAACAGTTACAAAAAAGAACAAAATTGGATTAATATTAGTAGTTTACTAATAAAATGTCATCTTTGTTGTTTATGATGTAATAGGCATGACTGACAAAATAGCATTTGTTGGTAACAACTTTTTTAATTTTGTTTTTGATATTTTCACTCTTAACTAAAAATTGCACATTTTTAAAAATTCGGTATTAAAAAAAAAATTTAAGGTTCAAATTCAACCAATCTTTACAATATTTGCTTTAATTACAGTTATAATTTGAATTTCAAAAAATGTGTGTTAGAAACATACCATTACTAAAATAAATCATTAAAAAAGAGTCGCAGAGTGAATTTTAAAATATGGGATAGAAATTGTGATGAATTTTTATCATAATATGTAAAATTAATTTTATACTGATAAGTCTACTTTGCAAACAAATGTTACTAACATGGTTGGATGTGAAAATGCACATCTATATTCTACTTTGCAACCTTTTTCAAAACTACTTAAACACATTAGTTTTCTCTCTTTTTTTTTTTAACTTCCATCTTTAACATCGGACACAATATTTATTAACACTTTCAGGTTCTCAAGGAAATATTTAACAGCACGTCTGAAAATTCCTGAAATATTATGTTCGGATAAAAATTGTCAGTACCCAAAAAAGCTTCGTTTCTCTCCAAATTTTATGTCCTCCACATATTTATTCTACATAATGACTTATACTCAGACACCTTTTGTAATAAGACCTGCGCAGTAACAAGAAACATTTCTAAAGTCATTACTAACAATGGACACGCCTGCGCTACATTGATTGATGCACTCATCTTTCTACAATAAATTAGTATAAAGTCTATCCATGTCATTGTAACAATAATTGCTCCTAAAAGTGCAGACATGTGTCAAACTTTACGTTTCTTAATTTTAGCTTTAGCTTCTCGTAAAAGAAGGTCAAAAGAATTCTCAGTTTGTGGCCGACTTCTACTGACCCATACAGCACTGGATCCATGTGAACGAGGTTCGCTACTTGTGGCCATACCATCTAAAATAAGATAATTAAAATTACTTGTTAGAACCCTGAATAAATATTTTAAATATCTTACCAAAAAAAATATTGGACAGTGGATGTAAAAAAAACCAGGAAGGTGGAGAGCATGCTTGCTTTCATGAGAAATAATTAATTTGTCTGGGTAAAGTTGGGTAGGGACACTGAAATTTCGTGAGACATGTTTTTACGAACTTTTACTCGAAGAACGTTAAAGTTACTGACAAAACATATTTAAATATCATTGTAGCATTTTTGAAGTAACAATACATTCGCAAAATAGAACTAAATAAATTTGTTTCGTGAAATTAACCATTTTGCCCTTTAAATGCGAATTATGGTCGATTTTGTTAATTTAAATGCAAGGATTGGGCCATGATGAAGAAGTAGACGAGACAGTGGAAAGGCTTATGTCCCATTCCAACCTAACAAATGACTGGAAACTATTCATAATGTTCATGGTGATGATTCGAGCACTAGCCCCCCCCCCCCCCCCCCCCCCCCCCCCCCCCCCCCTCCCCCCC
>CABFWB010000972.1:159440-194940 GCA_902151455.1 Timema bartmani
TTTCAAACCTAGAAAACATTTAAGGGGGCCAAACCTAAATAACATTTAAGGGGTTTCAAAACTAGAAAACATTTAAGGGGGTCAAGCCTAGAGAACATTTAAGGGGTTTCAAACCTAGAAAACATTTAAGGGGTTTCAAACCTAGAAAACATTCAAGGGGGTCAAGCCTAGAGAACATTTAAGGGGTTTCAAACCTAGAGAACATTTAAGGGGTTTCAAACCTAGAAAACATTTAAGGGGGTCAAGCCTAGAGAACATTTAAGGGGTTTCAAACCTAGAAAACATTTAAGGGGGTCAAGCCTAGTTAACATTTAAGGGGTTTCAAACTTAGATAACATGAAAGGAGTGTCAAGCCTAGAGACCATTTAAAAGGTTTCAAGCCTTGAAAACATTCAAGGGGTGTCAAGCCTCGATATGATTTAAGGGGTGTAAAGTCTAGATAACATTTAAGGGATGTCAAGCCTATAGAACATTTAAAGGGGTCAAAAACTAATTTTATCATTCATTAGGCCTACTGTTGTGTTGTTTTAGTAAATTTATTGTTGTATAACATGAAAGTGACAGAGCTATGAACTGATACTAGTAAAAACATTCAGTATACAGTCATTCTCTGTGATGAGCGGAGTGAAGATGTCACTTGTAGGGTCAGCTGGTGGCTTGGCAGATTGAAGTGCAATAGTACCTTCTGGCTCAGTGAGGAAAGCAACAGGAAACTAACACACTCCTAATTTACCTAGTAAACTTTTTCAGTGCTGCCTAGGTTTTCAGCAGACAGTGGAATTGTTTAGGATCCAACCAAACTTTGTGTTGAGTACTAATCAACACACAAACAAAAGTAGGCCTTGCATATTAGAAAATGAGAACTTTATTAGCCACCCCATTATTTTACCCTTTCCAAAAATAATGTTTTAATTTAAAGAACTATAATCTTCACAGTGACCGGTTTAAACTTTCTCCATGCAATTTTTAAATTTAAATTTCTGTCAAACACTTATCACAAAATTTAAAAAAAATTGATTTAGGTGAAACCTGTTGTCTAAAGAACTGGATCAAAGGTTCCTCTCAATTTCCTAAATTTTTGTTTTAATTTCAGTATAGCTCAAATAACAAAGTTTTGAAGAATTTTTTTGAATTTTGCATACTTAAATACAAAACTACATTTTCAATATGAATTTACTAGTTTAAATTATTTTTATCAAAAATGAAAGAAAAATATACTATTCGATATGTTCAATTCGGTATTCATTCAAAATTTTGATATTCGATTTGATAAATAATCCTATTCACACACCCCTAAATTTGATGATAAAATAACTTACTTTTATTCTGTCAATAACTTCTTTGGGCAAAGAGTCTCTGATATTCTGATGGGACAAATTTGCCAACTTTGAGGGTGGCGCAATAGATCTTTCTGGTGCTGGCACAGGTTTGGGGGAGACTTGTTGGGTCGCCATGGCAAACAAGTGAGTGTCCAAGACAGAGGGCTTGCTGCCTGCATTTGGGCTACTTGAATTGAACTTCTCCGATGCTTCGAACTGCTCCAACAAACTACCTACGTCACCTGCTTCCAAGACTTTTTCAGAGCAAAACACAATTTGGTATCACAACAAAATTATGTGTTAATGTAGGAAAGAACAAATAAAATTATAGCTTATTGTGCTACTGGAGTGGTCCATCTATCCTCGTGTAATTTTCCGTCTTTTGGGGAAAACTATTGAATCACATTTCTATCAACTGGGATCTGCCTAGAAGAGTGGTGTGTTTCGGTGGTGGAAGCGAAAACACTTATGAGCCCAAGCTTAAATATTAGAATTTAACGTCTAGAGATGAGTGGGTGAGAGGGATATTTAAAGAGTAGCCGATGCAGGACAGGCTAGAGAAGTCTCGGGTAAGGTGTTACAGCCATGTGAGGAGAGTGGAGAAGGAGAGGATACCAAAGAAGATGCTGGATATAGAAGTGGACCAAGGGAAAGGTGGCCGAAGGGAGTAAGGAGGAGGATAAAGGAGACGTTGGAGATAATTATGTGCCAAAACCCGGCAGGTGGCTGGAAACTGTTCATGATGAAGATGATGGTAGTAGTCTAGAAAATAATAAATTAAAATACAGGTTTAAGTCAATTGTAGGTGTTCAAAACAGTTACCACATTCATCATCAAAACACATCACTATCCTCAGAAGGAGAAATCCTAGTCAATAGTTTTTGCCAAAAGACAGACAACACCAAGTGAATAGGTGAACACTATCAGAACATATGTTGGCATTTTGCAAATTATAAAATACAGAACTGCTTCAATGTTATTACCGTACTTTCATATTTTAAAAGCCTTCAAATTAGTTTTAAAATAAATGCAGGCCTACATTTTATTACATAGAGCCTACTTGTTTTCACTTGAACGTGTTTACAATTTAAAAATCAAGTAGCACGGTCAAATATCTTACTAAATCACTTCTAACTCAAGAATATTGCTACACATATCTCGAAAAGTGTAAATTGTAGATGAAGCAACACACACCCAGCTAGCTATGTTGTCTTTAGAGCAATTTTACAGGTTACTTTTTGTAAAACAGTTAAGTTTATTCTAAATAACTTCTGATAAAAAATATTTTCCAAAAGCTTGTTTAAAGCAGTACTCCTCCCAACCACAAGATTGAAAATTTAAAAGTAGTTCAGCCCCTAAAGACATTGCAAACAAGTTGTTGTGGTAAGTGGTATATATATTATTACAATATATTAACTAACCAAACAATACACCAAATGGGTGAAATATTTTGGGAATGAAATTTTTTTACTACATAAAATTTCCTGTGCTCATTAAAAAAAAACACTTCCAATTTTCTTTTGTTTAATATTTCTAAGACATATTGAGTTAACTAGTTTTATAATTTTTGTTGAATTGTGTAAAAGACAATTAGGTATTAAATTTTGTCAATTTGAAACACATAATTTCAATTCTTGTCTATAATAAATTATTGACTTGGAATGTAATAATTGTTTATAAAATATTTTCTAGCTACATAATCACACATGAAGCCTCAATTATCTGACCCTTTTTATTCAGAGTTTCAAAAAACTTAACCATAGAGCATTTGTATTATTTTCAATGTCACTGTAAGAACATGGCTTTTAGTAGTAATGGCAAATATTTTTTAAATTTAAGTTCTAACATACCTATATAATAATGATAATAAATTAATTAAATTCTTAACTGGCAAACATGTTTAAAAAAAAAAGCTTGTACACATATTAAAGAATAAGATGAAAATGATACAAACTTACAAAATTTTATGGCAGAAAAATAAATCTTACAAACAAGAAACAAGTGCAAGCACAAACACGCCACCAGCTGAGCAAATTAAATTTACAGTTAAACTGAATACTTAAACAATTTAATAAGTAGATTTGTAATGATGTGATAAAAACTATTATAAAATTCAAATAAACGGTTTTTAATTTCTTACCAGGAATATTATGCTCCGTTATAGTCTCAACGTCAATGCAATCTTCCTCAACTTCGACTTTAATATTACTTAATGTCTTCCCTAAGCACCTAGATTTAATACCGCTTTCTTTATTCAAATTAGTTTTTGATTTAACAAAGCTTGTTGGCTCTACTGTGTTTTCTTTCTTAATCACAATTCTCCGTTTGACTAAGTTTTGTATAAAAGTATTTTCTTTCAAAATATTAGAGTTGCTTCTTGTCTCTAAAGTACTCATCTCTTGTTTGCTGACAATGTCTGCACTTAAATTTGTGTCTTCTAAGGTATCTAAATGTGTGTTTATTTTAACTTTAGTCTTGCTTCTGCATTCCATATCTGGAATAATGAACTCCTCATCAGAGTCACTGCAAGAATTTATGTTGTTTGGACAATTATGTAGTCCAGACACTTCATCTTCGACGACATTCAAGCTATTATTATCGTCTTCCTCATCTAAGAAATTGTCCAGACTAAAGTTTCCAAACTCTTCTTTGATGCTAACCGTGGGGAAAGATCTTTCAACCGATTTAGTGTTATCAGAGGAAGGAGGCGGATTTTCCATTTCATATGAAGTCTCTTCAAAGATATCGTCTGGAAGGTTCTCCGGAAAATTACCAGGCATTTCTATATCCATTCCAACAATGTCCTTTACGTCCATGTCTTCAGAATCGGAAACCTTGAAAAATTACCATTTAAAGTGATAAAAGGTAAAATATTTGGTGTATCTACAAAAGTGTTTACAACAAAAACAAAGAGTTTAATAGAAACAGTGTTAAAATATTGATCTTAGAACTTAAGAGCTAAGTGTCTCAGTTAAAGACTAGATCTATACTTTATACTAATGGGTTGAGTAGAATAAATGAGAGCAAGGGTTTATAGAGTAACATATTGATATTTAACTTATACAAAGCATGTACACCTATTGAGCAACCATATCGAGATAAAAGATGTACCTGCAAGCTGCCAAGGTGGTCTTGCCAATCACATAACACCTTGTGAAAATCTTCCCTGCAGCTGGGATCCATTTTAGGCAGCGTAGACATTGGCAAAACAGCCATGTCTCCATTCAATCTAGTGCAACAAAAAGTACTAAAATTATTTGGCCAAAATAATAGCGTCACTCCAGTAGAATTGGTAAAAATAAAGTTTGGTTAGAATTTGGAAAACAATAATTAGATCCTTGATAAATATTTCTGTTATGATTATTAATATTACTAAGACAATGAAATAATATTGACTATGCAAATTAATTTTATTAATAGTTCATTAAGTGCTTTTGAAACTATTCTATCTCCAAATCATTACCATGTTATATTCGGAAGAAGGTAAAGGAAAGGTGGATATAAACATATAAAAGGGAGTGAACACAATATGCTTTATGCAATTAAACTGTAATTATACTTCGTGTTATTCGTTCCTTTTATCTGTTCCTATTTATGTGGTCTATCATTCTATACCTATAATCTTTTTCAACCTTTTTGTGTATTTTGGTTTCTTCTTTTATGAAGTTGAGTCGCACTCTCTCCTGATGAGTTTCGAAAGAATGAAACCTAGGTCAAGGAATGAGCGGTAACAATCGATTTTCTTCAAGAAGCAGCCATTACCCTTTTATTGAATGCCAGCAATGCAAGGTGTGAAAGGTATTCTTTTAATTGTAAAAGTCATATTGTGTTAGTTCCCTTCTATAGATTTCCATCCAACTTTCCAGTTCCTTCTTCCGAATAAATCAAAATACTTCACTAAGCAAACAAGTTGCTAGAATGAATAATTGTACTCGGCTCACTCAGTTTCTGTCCCCCAGACGTCTGCATTCTCTCTTAAATGACTTGGTCGATCGTAAGGGAAGTCATCCGGCATCATGTCAAGAAGAGAATTATCAGAGTCCTCCAAGAGGCCCTAGGGATAAAGACATCAGAGTATATATATTGAATGTTCTCTGCACAATGTTTCAAGCAAAAAAATAATGTTTGCCTTCACAAAAATATATAATGCTCATGGTCTATATTTATAAATTATAAGCTATTAAAATGAAAAGCACCTTAACTACAAAATATAATAGAGATTCGTATTTTTTTTTTATAGTTATTAGTCTACGAATACAAAGTTTAGGCCTACATTTTGAGTTGAGTCGGGTTGGAAAGGTTCAATTTTAAATCAAGCGTCTATTCAAAAGACCCCAAAACAAAATACTAGATGAATCAATGTTAGGCAGGGAAGCCAGGGGTTGATTGGGCCACCAGGACGTACGTCAGTGGGCCAGTTTGATTTGGGCTCCCAAAACTATTTAAACTAAAATAAATATATTCATTCAATTAAAAAATCGATTTTAATCGAAAATTCCAGTAAGTTTGAGATGTACAGAATACATCACTTGTGAACATATATTATGTTATTAAATTTAAAACCAACCTGATTATTGTTTATTGGTGCTGTTTATAAACAAAAGTAAAATCATCTGCCTGGTGTTCTACACAAGTAGTGAGTGGAGGATCATTTTACAAACTTAAATATATTAATAAAGACTCCCAGTTGTTGTCTAAGTATTTAGAAACAATTTTGCTCATGTCAAGAGAGAGTAGAAACTGATCATCAATAATGTAGCTGAAACGGTCTCGGGATTAAATTAACTAATAATAAAGATATAAATACTTCGCCTCATCACTTTAGCTTACACTGAAACATAGCTTAAATGGTAAATATTAATATATGCTCAGGCAGGAATTTCCAAACTTTTTGAGGCTGGATAGCCGTCATGTTAATGGTAGAATAACAATTAGAGGTTTCATAAGGCCTTCAGTATACCTTATATCGTAAGCTTGTCTGCAAATTTTTTACTAAATGTATCTTCAAATACATTACTTTAACATTGTTAACACACTCTATACCTCTCACAATTATTGGCAAGTTTTTAGCTAGCAAGTATATATTTATTCTTTCTCATTTTTCTTCGAAAGAAATGGAATATTAGCTTATTCCTCAATCTATTTCAACACTTGTTTCATGTGTGAACAAAACAATATTTTCTATCACTGTCAACTGTTTGCTAAACTCACTCCTTAACAGCAGGTTTAAATAAGTATAGCAAAAAATAGTAATTTTGTATTTACAGTTTTGGTAGTTCAATGTATTAGTATAATGACAGCTTGTACTCATTGCGAGTCTAAACATTATTTGCTATTACACTTTGTGAATAGCTCTTGTCAGAACAAAGACTCTTGTTTATTTACTACGGTAATTATCAGTGAATGGAGTTTGCTCCTTTATTTAACACAACCGTTATAACTTTTAATAGTTATTTTGCACAACTCTAATGTAGATGGTAGATTGCATTGTCTTATCAGGGTTTCCAGTCAAATTATTTTATCAAGTTCCCAGACTTTTCCAGGTTTTAAAGCCAATATGTTTTTCCAGCCAAAATACATACATACATACCTATATATCATTTTATTAGAATCAGGTTAAAGGAGTTCAGCCTAAAGCAATAGGTTATTGCCATCTAAGTTAGATTTCAATATGATCATTTTAAGCTATTAAATTTGCTTTACCCTTCTAAAGTTTAAAGTTGTCGTGAGATGCATTCTTTTTTTTTTTTTTCTTCACTCTATAATCAAAATTTTAAGCAAGTGTATAACCATGACTCAACTTAGGCTATAAATGTGTGGTAGAGGACACGGAAATCACATATTGACTTTGCAAAGCCTATAGTAGGCCTACATTCAAGTAGGGTAATTATTGTGTTAATAGATATTCCCAGTGTGTATTAACTGGAAGAAAAATGTGATTTTGATTACTATAAACTAAAGTTGCACTTTTTTAAGTGAATACATATAAATTCCCAAGTCAACCTTGGTGGTCTTGGGGTAAAGTGCTTGCCTCAAGACCCATTATTCATGGGTTCAAACCTGGCGGGGGTCGACAAAAATTTTTTAAGCAATAAAAATATGCATATGAGGGGGAGGAAAGTAGTCAGTCCCGTGTTGATTGTGGCGTATAAATGAACCCTGGAAGGTATGTGAAAATACCTTTCCCCGGAAACATTGGTAGGCCTTTCTGCTCTGGCTCGTAGAACTTCTCGTGTACTGATATAACTAGTCAGTTCAGATAGGGGAAGTTAAATACTTCTTAAAATAAAATGTAAATTCCAGAAAATTGAAAAAATTCTTTGATTTTTCCCTGGTCAAGCAAATTTCGTTTACCACATTTTCCTGTTCATAATACATATGCATATGGACTCGGGCAGTCAAGATAATATTATCATTGACTCCTGTTTTAGTAGAATGGGTCTTCCAAATCATGGACTCAAGGAATTTGTTATGGGATTGGTAACACATGGCTCCCTCTAAGAGGATCTACTTAATTTACATATAGACCTCGGTTTTTTGAGTTCAGCCGTCGTTTCTTATTTGATGTGTTGATTATTGATAATGTAGTCGACTAAATGCCATCCATCACTTTGTCTTTAAGCGAATGGTCACACTTGAAAGGATCGACTTTAGTAGAAGGTCAATTTTATCTCCCAGGATAAATCAAATAACTTGTTGTAACTGAGGTTTATTCCTGCACCGAGTGCAAAAATAAAGTGTTTAGTGAAGCTAAAAACCTGGGCTTTTTAATCTTGTTTCAGGGTGCCATTTCATGGATCTGACCGCCATTTCACATAGCCTTCAGTCTTACTGGTTTTGTGCATCCTTGGTTTATAAGTAAGGATGCAAAAGTTTTGGTTTTAAGAGAAAATACCTAGGAAATCAGTTTTTCAAGCCAAGAATATATATGATGTGAAGAGAGTTTTGTCGAATCACCCTATAGAGGTGGTTTTATACTATTTCCTCTGTTTTCTTTTCATAAATGTCACCCTTCTCTAGGAGATACCTGTTCTAGTGCAGTAAGGAGATATTCTTGAAAAAACTTCTAGCCTATAATCGACGCCTGATGTGTACAATTATAATATTATTATGGTTTATAGGCCCATCGACACAGTGAGGTCATTAGGGCCTTTTACAATATAAAAAACATAGTAAAATCCCCATAGGGGAGAATCATAATAATTCACCTGCATATGCAGGTAAATAAACAATATAATACAAAAGAGTGATACACCTGCTAAAAAAAACCACAGGTGTATACACTACTTTAAAAGTACAAAACAAACATATTAAAATAACACGTTAAAATAACAACATATTAAAATGTATTTAAAATGTTAAAATAGTCTCAATATGAGATAGAATCCAAATGAGCCACTTTATAAAAGTGACTCAAATGGCGTTTAAAAGATTCGCCTGGCGTATAAAACGGAGTAAACATATGACTCCATCCGCACTGTCGCGTAGTAAAAAACGAAGGTCACCATTAAAATCTAGAGCCAGGCATATAGGGGCATACTTGCGACACTCCACCAAAATGTGGTACACACCAAGGGGAGCATCGCAAAGATCACACACTGGAGGTGGATCCCCTCTTAATAAAAACCCATGGGTCAGAAATGTATGTCCGACGCGGAGTCTCGTCACGATGACCTCTTCTCTTCTGGACTTCCGTACAGAAGAGGGCCATCGCGACACACCGTCTCTGATAGACCGCAGCTTGTTCTGAGCAGGGATCGAAACCCACTGCTCGTGCCAGGTGCGTAAGACCCCACGACGAACATAACCCTTCAGGTCTAAAAACATGACACCCAAACCCGCCTCAGGAGGCAGATGGACCGCCTCCTTGGCCACCTGGTCCGCCAGTTCATTTCCTGAAAGACCGGCATGACCAGGAATCCAGCAGAAGGCGAGCTGGGTGCTTAAAGAATCAATTTTTAAAATTTGTTCGTGTATCATCTGCACGAGTGGATTCCAAGAGTACAGAGTGGTCAATGCCAAAAGAGCACTCATGGAATCCGTGCAGATGAGAACAGAACGGTGACAATTTCGATAAACAAAACATAACGATTTAAAAATAGCATACAGTTCTGCCGTAAAAACACTGGATTCACCAGGTAAACCAAATTTAAAATTATTTCCCTCCACAACAAAGGCGCACCCCACAGAGGCCCCACACTTGGAACCATCCGTGTAGATGCGCTGAAAACCATGAAAGCGAGTGGAGAGGAGCTCGTTAAAGGTCCTCTCATAAATAACATGTGGGGTGGTCGCTTTAGGAAATTTGGCAAGATCAAAATGGCATTTCGGAAGGCGTATCTTCCAGGGAGAAACTCGACCTGGGGATGTGGGGATAGCCTTTGGCAGGACTATCCCACACGTGTCGAAAACCGATAGCATCCGGATCCCAACCGGCTTTGTACTACGCCATTTGGTTTCATACAAGACACGATTGGGGGGATGGAACACAGGACGGTAGGCAACATGCTTTGGCATGCAATGCAGTTTCGACACGTATGCTGATGTGTACAAAGAATAATGCGCTTTTATGCAAGATTATTTGTTCCTAGCATCAATTCTTCTGTACTATAATTTTACATTTACAATCATTGTGTTTTAAGGTTGAAAGCATCAATACCATGTTATGAGTTTTTTCGATACTAGCTTCAAATCTACATTTAAACTTGCGTTTAATGAATAGATCTAGGCTACAGTTGAATATTTAGTAAATTCTAACAAACTAGATGCTAAGGGTCCGTAAGGCGTCAATAATAACTACACTGATTCAAATTTTATATTACTCGATTCGATAACGCGAACCAAACCGGTGCTTTTTACCGCATGACTTTGAGAAAATGAACTATGCTTGCATAAATATGGTGAGGAAACTACATTTAAACATGCTGACTTATAGGACTAGGGTCCTAAACTAATATAATGAATGTGTAACTCTTATTATGCAACATAATTTATACATATTTAAGAAGATATGATTCAATTCGATAATTATTTGAAATTCTCAAATAATATCCTCAAATACAAACTAAAAAAAAATGCTTTGCAGATATACAGACAAATAAAATAAGAACGCACATTGACCAATTTTTTTTTTCCAACACCGCATAGAAAGGATAAACTTGTCAGGATTATGTTGAAGGTCACTATACAAAGTGTATAAAATATTTTTCATTGATCTGTTACGTAAGATTGAGTGTATCCAAATCTCTGCTTTTTACAGTGTTCACATAAACATAATAACATAAAAACACAGGCACCTGACTCTTCCAACTACATTTTGAGACTGGCTGGTGGCGTAACAAAAACATTCACGCTTCAGAAGCGCCTTCTTACTAAGTGGTGACGCGAGCATGGTGTAAGGACCCTAAAAGTATAGCTTACTAGCAGAAATAGGATATTGCAATCCAAGCCCTGTGGGAGTCCTTAAGGTGGCTACTCAAAATACAGACCAAAATTCCCTGATTTTTCCAGGTATAAAAGGAACACATCATTTAATGGCCTTATCTAGATAAGAAGTAAAAGAAAAATTAATTAATCTGGCAAATCAAACACACAATAAACAAGTGATAAATGAGAAGATTCCATAAAATATAATCTCCTGCTGTGTTGCAAGTAAATTAATGTTAAAGATTAATAATATAATATTTAGGCCTATCCGATTAAAATGAGCTCTAAGCTATGATATATTTGTTCATCAGTAAAATATAGTAATGTAAGTCACCAATATGCACACACACAACAGCAGTACTTACTGAACACTAAAATCTAGGTATGAAGTTCTTATCCTTGTTTAAAAAGTATGATTAAGCATATTTAGAGTTCTAATAGAAAAATAAAATAATGTCAGCTGTATTGGTTAAAGGCGGTAGCCATTAAAGTCGATTATTATTATTATTAAAAAAAAAGTTCAGTTCAAAATGTTTAAAAATTAAGTGAGTCAAAAATGATAAATATGCCTGGTTTATTTCAGGGCTTTTATTTAGTTTTCAATCTTAGCAAATGCTTTTTGTGCATCTTCCACAATTTTCCGGCGCTTTTCTTACAATTTCGTAATCTCTATGGATGTTCTTCTCTTTTCTGTTGCTTTCCATGACTTTTCAAGGTTTTCTTTCTCATAGAACCTAGCTGCTTCTTTGAAGTGTTAATGTGGATTGCGAGCTGCATGTATATGTGACTTAGAAATGTTTAGATTGCCAATTCCTCCTATTGTTGTCACTACATCATACACACAACACTGGGATATCAAAGTCTGTTCTCTCATGTTCTGAAATATACATTCTGTGTTGAGAGAGAAGCCTCGCTCAATATTTGCATTTCCATTAGAGAGTACAATGAAACAAGTTTCATGACTTTAGAAATAGTATCCAATTCGCGCTCTTGGAAAACCCGTCGCCACAGGTGGTCAATTCAAATGTTCTTGTTTGCAAGAGTATTCTTTCAGCGTCACAGTTACATTTGGGTTTAGGCATATATTCTGGAATTCTCAAGCTGCCTTGTCAGCTGTTGTACCAACAAGCCACCGTGCATCTACTAAAGTTGACAAAAGTGTCTCCAACCATTTCGTGGCGATTGTTGGATTAGCAGTAATAATACTTAGGTCAAAGCAGGTCACTGCTTTAGTCAATCCATACGCCAGTGGGGAGCGCTCCAAGATCTTCACAACAAATTTTTGCAAGCACTTTCTACAATCACTACGGAACTGTAGAATTTGTAAATCTGTATCATTAGACTTCTTGAGTTCAGAGCGGGTTGCAAAACCCAAATCTATTTTTTTGAGAGACAAAATATTTTCTTTTTTAGAAACATCAACAACGTTCACAGGTGATGCTGCTTTCAGTATTTCCACAAAACGCTCCATGATGTTAGACAAAATGGTTGTTGATACAGTGTGTAAGAATGGGACTAGTGGGGTATTTGTTTGAAACTCTCTTAGAAATAGTTCTACCTCTTGGGCCAACATCTTTAAAAAGGCTAGCTTAGAAGACAGAGACTTGTCTTTAATGATTGCTGCCACAGTATTGTAACTTTCATATGTTGGGGCTTTTTTTTTATAATGCTCAGCACAATATACAAATGCAATAAGTTTTGGAATAATGTCAATTGTTCTTTGTGCAACACCTGCGTTTTCAAGCCACTTAATTGCACAAAATCTGATTGTATTACTATTATTGGACAAGAGTAACAATATGATCACATGTGGGATCTTTGTGAAATTCCAGATTATAAGAGAAAGTTCCCTGATATTTCCAAGTTTTTTCCAGATAAATTTAATTCCTTGATATTTCCAGGTTTTCCAGGTGAGTTGCCACCATGCTAAGAACATTAAGAAGTAGAACCAGTATGAATATACTAAATCTCCAAATAGATTTTAGCCAGAAGAATGTGTAGGGGTTTAAAACAAAAATGGTTTATTAAGTATTATAATAATCTTCAAAAAAATACAGGCTGAACAATAAAAATAGCTAGTGCTGGTGTGTCTGAATGTGAAATCAAAATATCTAGGTGTAAAGCTAGAGTGGAGTAAGAAAGCCTTAATTTGGCCATATTTTTCATATTATTAAGTTTTTTTCAGTTGATGTCCGTTTCAGCGTTTCAGGCATCTAAATGAAAAAGATGAAATTTAAGAGCATGTGCCAGCCTTTTAATAGGACTACAGGTTGAAGCAAAAAAAAAACCCACAACATTGCAACCAATTAGGGTTCTAAACTTGGCCTTATGGATCTTCAAGTATGCTAGCACTGCACTAACATTGGCAATACAAAAATGCCTAAAATAAGTAATTTTTTAAAAATCTAGTGACATAAGATGAGTAGTCTTTTTAAATTAAGAGAAAACGTCATTATATTCCAGGACACCCTTGACAAATATTCAACAACTGTTGATATCACCATAAGAAGAAAATTAAACTCGACCAAAAAAAAAAGTTTCAGTATAAAAACTGCAAACACACTACCCCTTTCTCATGTCATCTACACTCCCGCCTTAACGGGCCAATCAAGGTTTGGTTTTCCTTGATAGAAAACCATAAAAAGGAAAGATATTGTGCAAAAACAGTTTTAGAGGGAGAGAAAGTTAATGTGTAAATTGTAGCTTGTAAATTATCCATGCTTTTTTTGTTTAACTCACCTGAGTATAAAGGGACGAGCTGCTGGCAAAATGTTCCCCATCGGGAAAATTCCAGTAGCCGGTCTCCATGATGCTGCAGGGTGTGCACCTAAGAGACATAAAGCAACACAAGCATGCATCCTCAGATACAGATTTAAAACCCATTAGAGGTTTCATTTCAAGCTTAAAAGCAAATTTGTTACTCCCATTGGATAAAACGAACATAAAAAACAAATTGGAGCATTGTTATTTTAATCAATGGTAAAATGATGTATCTTTATTTCTTAGATTCTAAAACGCAACTTAATTTTTCAGTACCACCAAAAGAAAAATAATCTTTGATTCTCTGAGAAAATAAATCCTCTTATTTATAAGTAAGTATGTCATTCACCACTTCCTTCTGAATCAGTACAAAAAAGTGTCTCTTAGAATTGAAGAAATAGAATAACTTATGGCAGTTAAAGTTAATACAATACTTTAGCTAATATTTTCCATTAATATCTATCTATTCCCTCAACTTTATTTTGCTAAAAATCACATTCAGTCAGCCTAACTAACAATGTGACCTATTGTTTGTCGAGCATTTTTAAGAGAGGCCTCGGTATTCAAGATATAGGATATTTTAATATGACACAAACTTAATAATCAGACATAAGCTTACTAGGCCCTTTTGTGTGGATAAATTTGTGTGATAACAAAATATTGAGGATTTCAAGCTCTGCATTTGCATAGTTACAAGAAGTACTGTTGTTATAGTGAGCTATCATAGCCTATAGTTTTATCAAAATAAAAACTGTCTAGGCGATAAAACTTCAAAACTTCTAGGCAAATTTTTTTTTCCAAAAAGCCTAAAAATCACAAAATTTATACCAGCATTAAGCTTACAAAAACTTAGGGAATCCAATGATAGGGCTACTAGATTTAATATTACAGTAAAACCCCATTAGACCGAACCCCGGTAGTTCGAAATTACGGATAATCCAAACACACTTTTCGGAAAACGGGGAAAATCATCAAGTCAAATGAAATATATTTTATTGGTTAACAAGCTCAAAGTTAAACGAGAATAATTTGTAAGAAACAATGATATCTGGTATTAAATGCTTAGGCTATAATTTATATGTTGTAGTCAACACAAGTCGCTTGTTTACTAAAAATAATTACAGTAGGGCCTACATATTATGTGTTTGAAATCAGTTAAATAAATTAGAATTTGATAAAACTAATTCAAATGTGATTTAAAATTTGTGTAAATACTGTATCCTTGTATTCTCCTGATTAATTTGAATTTTCAATACCTAGTCCAAACAAACTTTGGTCCCAATAATTTCAGATTAACAAGGTTCTAGTGAGTTAAAAAACGTCATAGTGAACAATTCAAAATCAAACTCACCTAAGTGATGTAGAAACAATATTATCATTGAAAAATCTATAAAAGTGGAAGATCAAATCTTTACATATAAAAAGAGCCGATTAATATGCAATAATAATTTTCTGCAGCAATCATATTTCGCTCTCTTTAGCAACGAACAAATTTCTTGAAAATGTTTAACTAATATGTCCTTATTCTGAAAATTGAAAAATGACACCTAGACACAGGAATCGAACCCAGGACCTTTGGCTTAGTACGCCAATGCTCTAAACACTTAGCTATCCAGGAATTGTCCCGTACCAAGGGTCATTATTCACTCATATTTTAAGGCAGTCTATGATGGACGTGCGGAAATCGTCAGCTAAAAATGTGTGATTTTATTAAGATCACGAGCTATCAATAACACAGCCATCTTCAACTCGATAGGTGGCTTATTGCTGCCACTTGTACAATTATTATAATTGTATGGGATTCGAATATGTTCTTATCCAAACAAAACAACTCTTTCACATCCATTGACAATTTTACATCCAGCAAACCCACACAAGGCTACCTAACTTACACTAAAACTGAAAACTTAATATCCTAGAGTAGAAACAAATAATATATATATTTTAAGATAAATTAAATAGCCTCGACATTGTATTTGTTAGTTACGGATATGGCCGCATCTAAATATCATATTCTTTAAATTTAAAAATTACACCTGAACACAGGAATTGAACCTGGAACCTTTGACTTAGTACACCAATGCTCTAACCATTTCAAGCTGTCCAGGAGTAGTCTTGTGCCCAGGGTCATTCTTCACTCATATTTTAAAACAGTATGTGATAGGCATGTAGGAATCGTGAGCTACTTGAGTGCCTTAAGATAGGAGTGCAGAATGACCCTGGACAAGGGACGGCTGCTGGATAGCTCGATGGTTAGAGCATTAGTGTCATTTTCAATTTAAATAATATATTTTAAGGCTAAATAATGTAAATTATAGTTAACAGAACTGTATTAAGGTTTCATTTCAACCTAGCTTAACTTAAACTTGCTACTGTTCCATTCACTAATAAATTAGAATCTCAATTAATATTTACAAAACAAATGGTTTGACTTGTGTAGGCCAGTAGGTAAGATATAAGATGTCATATCGTAAGAGATTTTGGATCAAACAATGTATTGGTCTAGTATATTTATGTTTATGTTTGGACTTGGGTTTTATTGAGATGTCTAAATGATGTAAAAATAAAATAATTGCAAATGACTAAATTATATTAGGGCCTATCATTGGATTCACCCTTCCTTGTGAGTATAAGGGCCTAGCAATAGTATTGCATTTCTAATGATTTGGTAGCTGAAGTGACCTACACAGTGTAGGCCCCTATAATATTATGGTGTTTACACATCATTCCCAATGTGTATTCTATCTCAGTCCTACAGAGGCCTAATCATTATAAATAAAAGTAAACTTTTATCTGTGTAACCTACATTGGCAATTATAGGCCTAGTTGTGTATTTTCGTGAAATGCTAATCCAAACCAGGCTGGTATTGTTAATCAAGTTCATTAATTTGTTTCAATGGATTTAATTCAAAAACTAAATTTGTCTATATTTGCTTTAAGCTTTTTCTACATTATAAATTTTAATTCAGTTTAATAAATCACCTAACTAAAGTAATTAGATATATATTACAAAGTGGTTTACCGTAAATAAAATAATAAGGGAAACAAGTGCAAAGCAAAAAACCTCTTAATGGCAACTACAAAAGACAGTGATCAAATAATAGGCTAATTAAGCCAAGGCTCGGAGGTTATCGGACGCCCGCCATACCAATAACAAACGTACAATGTTTATACAGATCTTATATACTGAAATAGTTATTATGAAATTAAACTAAGTAAAAATGTATGTTCCTCAAAACATGTTAAAAATCTGAAAAGCAAATATAAATTTTTAAGATGTATGACCGGCGCCAATTTTCTCAAAAGCGTTCGCCAGCATAGTGGTTCACTTTGAAAGACTTGAGGCCGTAAGCCACTTGGAATTAACTAAATATTTCCAACAAACCTTTCATAGAATATAAAAATTATAAAGCCCTTACACACCCAAAACCAAACTAATTATCAAAAAGTACATAAAAATACCTTTTCATTGGAAGGTCGAGTTATTTTTAGGCAGAAGAAAATTGGAGCCCGAGCAAAAAGAAACATGCCAATCCAACCACCACATATTTGTGACGAATGTAAACAAACCAGGTCAAAGTAAACTAAATTGTATAGCGGTAATCATAAATTAATATACAGGCACAAAAACTAATGAAATGACGGTGTGATTTATCTTATACTTACTGCGTAATCACAAATTATCAATTTTTGTCACATGTGGTTCTCGGATCACGACACACGCACACTTCCTCAACACACACACACATTTACAAAACAGCTAAATGACGATCACGTGGAGCTAAGTTTTATGTCATCAAAAGATGGCAGCACTACTGATTCTCGCACTAGTTTCCATGGAAACGTGAATAACATGTAACGGCGGAAAATTTGATCTAGTAAATTCATGGTTACAATTGATTAGTTTGAAATTCTATAACTATTTAAATTTACTGTCAAATAAACAAAATTTTGAAATGAGTATGTAATCTTTATGTAATTTGTAAGCTACGCATTAATAAAAATTACATAGTGTTTAAAAAAATGTATAATCTATAAATAATGATACTCAATTTAATGTATTTTATCTCTAGTGCTCAAAAATGAAAACAATTCAAGAAGAATAAAGCTATTCTAAATTTATGTAAAAGGCAAAGGGGAATCGTGTTAAATGACTTTTTCGTTTCATAAAATGTTTGATGTAGCATTAAGAACAAATTGCAAATTATCTAGTATTAATTATTTTTTGTAATAATAAATAATGTTGGTTTATGCCCTGTGTCAAAATTAAACTTTTCCCAATAATCACCTTCCATTCACTTAATGATCTGAAACAGTATAATATATTGAAGAAAAAATTAATATATTGTTTTTCACTTCCCCCATTGGTTCACACCCTAAATATCACATTCATCTCAGTGAGTCTATTATAGTCCCATTTCCATCCCCCAAATCTTTCACATTCTTCCTTATAATCTCCTTGCTGCCAACGTCTGAACTTTCTCAAGCTTGTCTTCGTTGATTTTCCTATATGAATTCCATATCAAACTACCTATACTATATTCTATTAATGGTTTGACCAATGACAATAATGGAAAAATCGAACGCTTTTACAATTAATTGTATGGGAATAACGAAGCTTGATAGATCGAAATAATTTAAAGGTTGTGGATATAGCCGCATCAAGTATCATTCGTAGATTTGAAAAATTACATCTGCACACAGGAATTTAGGGTCATGGGTTCAATGCCCATATCTAGCAGACATCATTTAAAAAAAAAAAAAAAGTGACCTTCTACCATTTGTTTCATGTAAGTCTATTAAATTATATTATTAAGTAAAATTAAGTGTGTCTGATTATTCTCAACCTTTCTACTTACCTCCTTCAATACAACATGTTTCTATTGAACATGGTCCTCACATATTTTTCACGCTTTATAACTCGTTTAAATTCTTCATTAAAAGTAACTAATAATTTACCTTTACCCTATGCTCACCTTCATAGTAGCTAATACTTTTTCAGAGTTAATTTGAATTTACTTTTGCCCCAAAATTCTTTACCGTCGATATATTCCACTAAAGTTCTATTATATTCTCCCTCAACCATTTTCTTACGTAGTGTGCACACGTCTATAAGAAAGCCTTTATATTAAACACTATACCCTCAAAGATATTGATTATTTACACAGGAAACAAATAGCACTAGTAGACCTACTCTTTTTAGTGGTAAGCCTAAAATGAACACAATTACCCTCTTCAAAATATGTAATGAAATAATCTCCTTTAAATTAAATTAATTATATTTTAATTCAAATGGCCTCTAAACAACAGATTTAAATTTGAAACTCCATAGTGAATTTAGGGAAGAGAACAAGTTCAAAATGGTGTTGAAAAGCTTTATTGCAGATTTAAATAAATTATGTATTTAATGAGCTTTAAATAAAAAAATTGGAATTTGTAATTGTTGACACCTAAAAGGCTTTTGAGCTAGTGTCTAATCTTCTATAATTAATAAAATGAAGAGTTTGTCTGACTTTCATGAGTGTTGCGTGATATCTATTGTAAGCAGAGGGCTGCAATTTAAAAATTAGTAGCACCTGTCCACAAACATTTGCACTTCAAAACTTGAACTTTAAAATTCTGATTTGATTTTTTTTTAGTTATTATTATTAGCACTGCGTCTTACTACCCGTTCGGGTTGTACGCACTTACGCTAATGTGCAATGGTAGGGTGATTATGAGATGAAATGGAGGACCACCTACAGTTTAACGTGGAATCCGAACCACGGTGGAGGCCTGGCATTCCTCAAATTCACAAGTTGTGATTAATACACATCTCATCAGAGGTGAAGGAAGGTTTTGGCAATCAGATAAATCTGTGCCGGGACCGAGGATTGAACCCTGGACCTTCAGTACAGAAGTCTGACACCAGGTCACCTTTTTTTAGTTAACAAAAAGAATAATTAATGCCGCATGATAGATCTAGTACTATATTTCATACAGTTGTGCAATGCCGGTTATGGTAGACCTTGCGCACAAACATATGTACATGTAAGGTGGGAGTTTAGTTTTATTTGCCCTTTAAATCTATTTTAATTTTTTTAACTTTTTTTTTTAATTTATTAAATTTACTTTTCACTCTTTATGCTCTATTTACATCTTTCTAACCTTTTTACCTTAAATATTTCTCCAGGAATAAGCTGGGTAATTAATTTAAAAAGGTGTAAATGTGCAAATAGGGTCAAAAGTAAGTAAAAGTAAAGTAAGACTAATAGGGCAAAAAATGCAAAAAAGTCAAATATGGCTAAAAGGGCACAATATAGCAAATATTGTAAAAATCGCAAAAAATAAATCAAATAAAAAGCATATAAAGGTGAAAAGGGGTAAAAAAATAAAAAGGGTATTTAAGTTAAAAGGGGTAAAAGAATTTAAAAAGATCAAAAGAATAAAAAGCGGAAAACAAGACTATAAAAGGGATAAAAAGGTTAACAGATGGCTAAATGTGGTAGCAAATGCATTGAAAATAAAATGCTAAAATAATTTTTTATAGATTTAATTACATTCCTTTTTTGCAATTTTTACCCTCTTTAACCTAAAATAGTGCACCTTTTTATTCATTTTACTTACCCTTTTTACCCTACTTTGTTTTGCTCCTTTTGCACTTTTTATAATAAAATATTTATCCTGGGCAACGCCAGGTACTTCAATGTAATTAAATAGTATAATAGGAAAATAAGACACACCAAAACAGATTATTGAAAACATTAGGCCTACATGGTTTTTGATAAAACTATGTTGAAGGCTACTAGATGCTATTTAAGCACTATAAACCTAAGTTGAGAAAAACAAGAATTTACTTAAGCCTTTTTGTATGTTCCATGGGAGGAAGAGAAGTGGGTGGGTTCCAAAGGCAGTACATAGTAAATTAAGTCTATTAGATATATGGTAAAATACATTCATAATTCAACAAAAAAGTGGCATTTTGTCAGGGATTATAAATTTTACTGTACTGGACGAATTTCCCCCATTATCACTGGCGCAGCCAAGGGGGGGGGGTTAGGGTTGACCCCCCCCTCCCCCCGGCCTCACGCCCACCTACCTCTTTCTTGTTATTGTATTTATTTTGGTACATTTGCATTTTGCAGTACTTAAATTTTCAAATTTTCCCAGGGAAAAACCAATGAACCCCGTTTATTTGGTCAGTGAAACTACCCCCCACCAAATGAATCCTGGCTGCCTGAATAATAGAATAATAATGTGCTGTAGTTTCTATTTAATGCCTGTACCTATAAATTATTACATTTATCTTTAGTTCTCTTAAATAAACAGATATGACCATTTAGAGAATCATTATGCAGTTTAAAGACAAATGTGCACTTATCTGCTAGTAGGCCCTACTGCTTCATTTTTAGTTTTTACCCTTTTGACCACCAAATACTACTAGTTTCAATTAAGTACAGGTACTTAAAAATACCATACCTACTATTCAAATTATTATTTACTTTTAATAACCTTATTAAACTCTTTTTGATCAAATTGTTATTATCAATTTGTTACAATTAATTCTAATCACTTTTAAAATATAGTACTGATTTTTCTTGTTTGGTCATTACTATTCCAAGGTTTGTTTCTGCTTGTCAAAGAAAGTAATTTATCCAAAATGCTATGCTTATATGTTAATTCCTTGTTACAAGTAATGCTAGCTTCTTTTGGTTAACAATAAGTATCCTTGATTAATTTATTTCACATTCCAGTTTTTTTGCTATTTTCTTGGGCACTGTGTCTAACTGCCTGTTCAGGATATCTGCATGTTTACACTATTGGGTTAGTGACGAGAGTTGGGTTTTAATAGGAAATTTATTCTGTGGAAATAGAGGGAAACCATTTAGAAAAAAAAACCTTTCAATTCACTCGACTGGGACCCAAACCTTAATTTCCCAGTCATCAGTCATCCATTATAATGGGATTGATAACCACTGAAATGGGTTTCTGCTGGTTTCTTGAAGAACTTATCATCATGGTTTTGTATTATTTGTCTATGTCCAACACAATAATTCCTATTAAATATTATTGCTGGTAGCTTAAAGGTGTTTTGGCATTTTGTTCTTGTTCATAACATTCATTGCTCTAAACATTTTGTTTTTACAGTGCCAGTAGCAATAATTACCTTTTGGTAACTGTTTGTTCTTTTAGTTAAGCATGAGCAGGCAGGGTGGGAAAGGATGGTTGAGAACTAGGTAAATATATCAAAGAAATTAAAAGGTAGATAGAACAAAACAAAATTAAGATCAAATGTGGAGAGATCCAGTTATAAATATTCCTGGCGGGACCGATGGTAGAGAACGAATTTACACTCCAGATGGAAATATGAATAAGATGAAACCTACACCGGTGGCCGCATGGTCTAACGCGCTACTCTTGTGTTAGAATAAACTGCCGAAGACAGGGAGATAAAGGTTTGATCCTGGTTGGGTTCACTTAGGCTGGTTTCTCCAAAATGGTTTTCCACTCTCCCTCTATGCAAATTTGGGTGCACTTCCTTTAAATTAAACATTCCTAATTTATAACACATTAGTGTAATTAGTACATAGGTGTATGACCCGAATTGTTAGTAAGGCACGGTGCTAAAAAAAAGGAAGTTGAAATGAAATTTTTATTAAGAGAGTAAAGGGCTTTCATTTTGAAGGGAAAAGAAACGTGAAGAATACTAGACATTTTGAGTTTGAGTTGAAAGTAAGCCAGTAACGCACAATCTGGAGTAAAAAAGGATAGGTTGAAGAAGCAGGATACACCTCATTGGTCAAGCCTATTTTAAGTATGGTACGTACTATCAAAAGTAACTTTTCCTTGCATAGAAGAAAGGTGCTAACTAACATTAGGAAGGGACAAGGACAGCAGGTAGACAAGAGAAAGTGCTTCCGATATAGAAAGTGCAAGGCAGGTGACAAGTAAGGTTCTGGTAGAATTATGGACAAGGATTAAGGGAGACCACAGATCGAATGTACGATGAGAGAGGTTGTGTCATTTGTATAGGGCAGCCATGTGCTAAAGATAAAAGTAATATGAGGTGACTAGGCAGAAGGTTGAGGTTTACTCTATTTGAGAGTATAAAGAATTCAATGGAGATGAGGTTATATTAGAAAACTGTTTTTCATACTATGGTAAAGCTCAATTTTCATTATATGAAAGCTAGACAGATAGTAGAGCTGCTGTCATATAATAACGATAATAATATTAATAATAATAGATCATGTTATCTGCATTTATCTCTTTTGATAGATATTCTCAATTCTAAAAAAAACACTAATAATCTAGTAAAATGTTATCAATGTTGACTGCAAAACAAATAATTTGTATTTTCTAAAAAGGTTTGTTCTATAAAAATTGGATCATAAATGTAGCCCCAAGGGAACGCAAAAGATTTTGGAGACTACGCGACATAGCAGTGAATTTGATTAATCATAACACCATTTTTTTATAATAGTAAATTAATGCAAAATGTGACATGATGAAATTGACTTTACTTCTATCATGACATTGTTCGGTTTACTATTAAAGCGTTATTCAACTTTTGAATGGATGTTTATACTTTACAATAAAGCAGATAAATAAAAAAAATCATGAATAACTGGAAAGGGTCAGTTGGCTGGGCCCGTACCAGAAAGGGGTATGTGACTGATGAAAAGTTTGATGAACACTGGGAGAATAAAAAGCATAAGAGATTTTTTTAGCAATGTGAGGGTGACCTGGTGGTCTAAGGGTAAGGTGTCAGACCTCTGTACTGAGGGTCCGGGTTTCAATCCTCGGTCCCGGCACAGATTTATCTGATTGCCAAACCCTTCCTTCACCTCAGAAAAGACGTGTATTAATCACAACTTGTGAATGTGAGGAATGCCAGGCCTCCACCGTGGTTCGGATCCCACATTAAACTGTATATCCTCCATTTAATCTCGCAATCATCCTACCATTACACATTAGCGTAAGTGCGTATAACCCGAATGGGTAGTAAGACGCGGTGCTAATAATAATAATAATTTAAGCATCATGTCTTACTACCAGTTCAGATTATGCTCATTACTCATATGTACTAATTACACTGATGTGCTAAGGATAAGAAAGGTTTCATTTAGAGGAAGTATACCTGCATTTGCATGGAGAGAGAGTGGAAAACCATTTTAGGAAAACCCCCTTCAGTACACTCGACCAAGATTCGAACTCTGACCTCCCTGTCATTGGCAGTCTAGTATATTGTGAGTGTGACGCCTTATACCATGCGGCCATCGAAGTAGGTTAGTATTGGTTCATGAATGAAAAAGATCTGAATCGGAATAAGTCAGGGATGTTTCAAGAAATCAGTCATAAAAGTTAGGAATTCTCTAACACATGCTCAGTCTCAAATATTAAATCTTATCTTAAAAGATTACATTACATTTATAAATAATCGCACAACTTCAAATAACAATCTTATCACTGTGATTTTCATAACATGTCTTACAGCTACAACTTCTGGAATTTTTTTAACACATTTATTTTAATAGATAATATCATCTTACATAACTTTTTCTAAAACTTTCTCTTTCAAGAAGTATTTTTCAGTTTATTAGTGGAGACATTAATTTGTTTTTAATGAAAGTGTAATAAAATTAAAAAAACCTTTACCTAACAATATGTTTTCATATCAAAATTAGTATTTAATCAACAGATACCTTCAATCATGCTCCAATGCTTTTATTATTTGATATTAAATAGCCTATGTTAGTTCTTCATAAAATGGGTTTAGGTAATTTTTTTATTTTGACTACATTTCTAAAAATTGATAACTATCTGGAAATGTTTTTATTTGTACCACAAATTTCAGAACATTGGCTGAAAATCACTCCTGTTCAGTTAATTATTGTTCTTGTTTGATTTAAATTAAAAAAATTAAAGTATGCATCCTGCTGGTATTTAGTTTATAGTGCATTAATATGTTTTTGTATTTTAATTTCTACACATAATGACATATATCAATGGTCTAGTCAAAACAATATTGTAAAAGAGAAACGTGATATATTTTGGTCAAATTTACCAATATACATAATTATATACAGACTCAATAAATTTAATTTAAATGAATTTTCTATATATTTTGTGAATTTTAATTGGCATGACCAACCTTTTCAATATATGGAAGAAATCGTAATTATATTAAAATGAAACTAACACAGAACATAAATATTTTATCAATGTTTAAGGGTGTGGGTAGTATTAAATGTGGAGAGGTTTAGGCCAGGCCTGGGCAACCCAATCTGTTCCGCAGACCACTTAGCTTTTATTTGCCATCACTCAACTTTTTTTATCTACTTCAATATTGGTAGTAGCACATCTTAAATGATTTTCCTGATCCTCCCCTGTTATTGAAACTCAAGATTTACTTTTATGAAACTTAATTTTTGAAAAAGTTTCATAAATGTGGATCAAAAGGCGGTCACAATTTTTTGTGCAAAAAATCTTAACCTAGGATACTTTTCCACTATCACATGCGTGTTGTAAAAGTTGATTTTTGATGAATTTGTTTTAATTCAATGTTGTACTGTAAATCAATTACTTTCCTCTGTAGAGTATCCAGGATAGTAGAAACGTCAACATGAAATGGGGAATAAAATATTTCAAACACTTTATCATATTTTATGAGTTCTGAGAAACAACAAAGAAATTGATGCGTAAAGTTATAAGCATCGGTAATTAAATTGTCTTGCCCCTGCAGCTCCTTGTTGAGTTGGCTAATTTTTTCGGTGATAAAAAAAAAACAGGTCTGACCACCACTCATCATTTAATTCAGAAACTGCTACTCTAGCCTCGTTCATAAAAATTTCAACTTCTTACCATAACTCAAAAAATTGTTTTAAACATTTTTTGTGACTTAGCCATGAAATATAAAATATGACCCTATTTGGATTAATAATTCAATACGGAATTCCATGAAATCGTGATGCAGAAGTGTATGCAATCAAATGTAGTTTACGGTTTTTTTAACTGCATCCATGAAATGTTTAATAGACAAAAGATGGTCGCATGCATTTTGCTGGTGTATCAAACAGCGTATGACAAACACATCAATAGTTTTAATGGTTCTCACCTACAACTAATTCATAAAAACTTTAGAGCTCATTTATTTTTACATATCATAGCCGACACTCTATCAGAAAAATGCCTCTAAATGCAAAATGTAGTCTAACAAACACTTTTTCAAGTTTAGGAAAAATTCTTCACCCTTAGTGGTGTTTTTCAACTTAAAATGTTTAGAATTACCCATTTCACTTGGAAAGAATCATTAACTTCGAGAATAGATACTGCAAGTTGAGCTGTGTTTGGATTATCCATACGTTCATTGAACACTAAAGAATAAGTTTGAATTCTTGATTCGAATCTTGTAAAGCAACCGATATTTAAACTGAAATATAATTAATACGGCAACATGTTGTTTGACGTGACAGGTTTATGCTTGAAAATATTTTACTTTTATCGAGCAAAACATCTTTTATAGCTGCTTCCAAATCCTCTTTCACCCATCCAAAAATGGCTTAATTTTTTTATCAGTTAAAAGTGTGACATAATGGAACATTAGCTGATTGTTGTAACGATGCACTTGAGATGGCTTTCTGAGCCTTTAATTCAGATTCAAGTGCAGCCAACTTACATTTAAAAAATTCTTTGTTGAATTTCACTTAATCACCATGTTTTGTTTCATAGTGTCTTTTAACATTGTATTCCTTAAATACAGTGACTGTCTCTCTGCAAATCAAACATGTTAATTTGGAGTTGTGTACTATGAAGAAGTAATTGCCTTCCCAATGGCCAATGAACTGTCTGTTTTCTTCTCTAACTTTAAAAACAAACTCATTCTGAAGGGTAAAATATAAATTTATCAAGTTACATTAAAATATATACTTAATGAGTTCAAATTGCATCTGCACTACTTACTTATTTAACTTATATTTTAACCAAACCTTTTACCTTGATGCCTCCTGTTCTTCCCCCTGGGGTTTCATGGATGCAACATGGTTGTGTGAGTTCAGGGAAGTACAGATTGTCTAATATTATATTGTTCATGATTTATCGTGCCTAGTGCTGCAAGTGAATGATTTCTCACTGATGCAGTCGGTAGTACAAAAATAATCTGGGGGCCTGTATGTCACGGGTTGGCCAGGCCTGATTAAGACA
Source organism: Timema bartmani (assembly GCA_902151455.1). NCBI lineage: Eukaryota > Metazoa > Arthropoda > Insecta > Phasmatodea > Timematidae > Timema > Timema bartmani. The sequence goes on from CABFWB010000972.1 coordinate 186,128, forward strand.
GTAGCAGATGTTGGCCTCAGGAGCTGGGTAAACATTTTTGGATGTGGGGTCAGGCTTTAAATTTTTTTATTTAAATAATTTTAGTGGTATAAAACACATTTAACCATCATGTTTAACAGGTACATAAAATTATGCGTAGTTAAAATAAATTTGGCAGAGTGAATAACAGTTCTACAAAAACACTTGAATAATGCAAATCAAAAACCCATTAGAGCAGTCCTGACCACACGAGTGATGTAAAACTGACATTGCGCATGAGCTAGCATTGACCAAAAACACACTATAGATGTTTTAATGTTCTATTATTTCATTGGACGAAATATTCCGAAGCATTTCAGATTTTGCATACTATTCCTCCACGGACATGCATCCTCCTTTCCTTTCATCCCTCCTGCCATTTGAATGCTTTTAAAGCAGGTTTGAGTTGGTTTAATGGCTTCAAGTAGGTCCTTGTGGCGAGGACAAGCCCACAGTCACAATTTGACAAATATGAAGCTCAAACAAAGATGCTGTCAAAATCATAAAATATATTTTGTTTACGATTTAAAATATATATGCGGAGGCCTTTTACAAAAGCGTCAGAAGTCTGGCCTGGAGTAGATATGTGCCGCAGAAGTCCAAAGGAGTAATGAAAGAATGTTATAGGAGCCGGATACAGGCATGCAAGATGAAATTGCTGAGTAGTAGGCTGGGAGTGACAAGGATGGATATGGTGAAAAATGAAAGGGTCTGAGTGAGAGACTGAAGGAGGAACCCCTGGAGAATAGGATAGAGAAGGCGAGATTAAAGTGGTATGGACATGTGAAGAGGATGAAAGAGAGGATGATTCTGAGGAGGATGCTTGAAATGGTGGTGGGCAGGAGGCAAGAGGAAGCCCCAGGGACAGGTGGATAAAAGGAGTATGGAGAGAGGTGGATAAAAGGAGTATGGAGAGAGGTGGATAAAAGGAGTATGGAGAGGAGTGGATTGGACCGGCGCGGAGGAAGAAAGGTGGTGGGATGATAGAAGTATATGGAGAGGCTTATTTTCGAGACAGACTCTACCAGTGGCAAGAAACTGTGCATGATGATAATGTAAACATAATTTAAGGTTTTATTTCACTTTAAGTAGGCAATCAGTGTTTTCAATGCTTTTTGTACTGATCGCACCAGGTTTAAGATATCTATTGAGATTTATTGGTTTGGATCCCAGAGAGATCAAAGTTTAATTTAGTTTTCAAATGGTGCATAAACAGGTGGGGTGTGTATGATTCATAGTTGTTTTAGGTGCAAGCATACTCTATAGTGTTGGCTAGATGGGAATCCACAAATAGTTGCAAATGCTCTCTCAGAGTGATGGCTGAGGATTACAGGGGTGGGAGATGTTGGTGCCAGTGGGGAGGTTTGGTCTGTTATTGTTCTCACAAGTTTGATACCACTAATAACATGATATTCAAGAGATTTGTAAAAATCTCAAAAAAGCATCTCAAATGAATTACAAAGACCTTGACTTGATATACAAATTTTAAGCAATTGGTAAAAGGAATTATAAAAAACTTATGAAGTTTAGAGAATAACAAAATTTAAAAATATGACAAAATTGTACTAAAAAAAGTATTATCTTTGTTGTTAATGATGTAATATACATGACAAAACAAATTGGTATCTGTCAGCGGCGCCAGGTCTTAGTATTTTTTTAAATTCAATTTTAAATATTTTCCCTTTAACTAAAATTGTACATTTTTAAAGAATCGAATTTGGATTCGACAGAAAATTTAAGATTAGGATTCGATACTTATAGGATTTGATCCATCTCTACTAAAATAACCATTCAGACATGTACTCTTAATATAATGCAATGCCATGACAACATTTTACTTAATTTTATGAAGGATTTCACAGCCAGTGTTTTGAGTTAAAACTAATATTTTACAAGCTTGAGCTGTGTTAAAGAAATATACTCCTATAGTGTTTCCATTCAAACTAAGCAGAGCTAATCGGTGGAATTACCGTTTAAGTCTATAAAATGACCTAAAATTCTTGTCTCACAACTTGTATCATCCTTTCAGCCAAAATAATGGCCAAATTGTTATTTTTTTTTTTAACTTTCTTGATTGATTGTATGTATGTAACACAGACAAAGCACATTACAGAAGAATGCAGCTGCTTCAGGAAAAGGGTATCCCTACCCAGGCAGAGGTGAGGAACCAACTGGGATCTCCTCTTGCGGAGATATTCTTCTGCAGCCTTACCGAAGAAGAGAAAGTTCTGATGGGTGTGAGCCCAAGATTAGACGGCCCTGAGGATCCATTGTGGGTGGACCCTAATGAAGTCCTGATGGGAAATCTGGTCAAGTCACCACCAATCACTAGCAGACATATCCAGGCCCTCACACATGTAGGAATTATGGGTAAGACACATTAGTTATTGTTGGAAGAGGAAAAAAAAAAAACACCCACTAAACCATATATTTAAGCACTGTGATTATTTTATTCTGCTGTGGTAGTCCTACCTAAGGTGGGTGAAAAGTGAAGCGAGTCAAGATGTATATGTCTATAGTTTAACAACAACAAAAAATTGGATAAAAGAAATAAAATATTACTTCAATAGATATATTTAGTTTAGGTCTATACACAAAGTGGTTTCTAAACCAACATTATATTAGCACACAAAAATTTCTATGAGCGAGAGTGAAAGGGCCCACCAATTTTGCCGGGAAAGGTATTCTCACATATCTTCCAGGGTTCTTTTACATGCCACAACCAACATAGGATCGACGGTTTTACTTCCCCTCTGAAGGAAGGTGTGCTATGGATTTTTATCGCTCAAGAAAAATCTCTCAGCCCCGGCTAGAGTTAAACCCACAAACATCAGGTCCTGAGGCGAGAACTTTGACCCAAGACCAAAGTCGATGTAAAAATTAATACTCAACTTGTGTTTCCATCCACCCTGCATTAACATTCAAATCAAGTTGTCATAGATTTATTCTGAATCACATTTACAAATTGAGTTGTTTAAAATACATGAAAAGATAAGTTTAAAATACACAAAAAGATATAGTATCATATTTTATTACAGAGATCGGTGAACAAACCATTGAAAACTACGAAAAAGAGATGGCGAGATCAAAAGAAGAAGCCGTTGCTGAAGCAGTGAAGCGCACAAAATTTGACGACATGCTGGAATGTAGAGAGGCCATTAAGTGTTCTTTACAAGAGGAGAAAGCAGCCACAGAAACTATTAAAGAACAAATGTTGGCAGAGTTTACAAAAGAAATAGAGGTGCTCACAATTTGTGTGTCTTATTTTGTTTGTTTTTCGATGATTTTTATTTGACGGATTATTTTTGAAACCGAAATATACTAATGGCTTAGTCTAATGTAGTAAGGATGAAAAACCCTGCAAATCCGGTCGAGATTTAATCCAGGGCCTCCCAAAGCCATGGTTGAGAAGACTGGTGGTGTTCCAACATTAACAACCCCTAATTGCATTTTTTAGATATACATTTGTAGTGTTGTCCATTTATAAATAATTATATACAAACTGCATCTGTAGCTTTACATTTTCAGTCATCACTATTACTAGGCCCATATTTAGGCATGTGCAGCACGTACAGCTGCACGGGGTGGCAAAATAATATTGGAATAAGAAAACTATAGCAAACTTTAACAAAATAGTAAACAAAGTTATAGCATTTATTGAACATAATGATTCTAATAAATACTAAAAAAGAACAAGAATATTTAAAGGGCTGTGGAAAATGATATTCAACATATAGCAAAGCTGGCTTTCCAAGACAATCTTTAAAAATTTTGAATTGGGATTTGATTTAGAGTTATATTACTGCTTCTTTGTGGTTCAGCCCCACCATAATTATAGGAGAGACAGAACAACCAGACCCCAGGTCATTAATTTAACATTTAAATAAATGGACAAATGTTATAATGTATGTTACTGTAAAAGTCCGAAGACTGAGAATTTACCGGTATATCCTTGCTTTTAACAATACCTTGTGGTAATAGTCTGAAATATCCTAGAATATGTTTACATTTTGAGTTTCAAACAACCATTTATAGAGTCAGGTGGGAGACAAGAGTCCCAGTTATAGCTATGACCAGCATTCTAAAGTAAACCAATATCATAGCCTAAATTAACCTAACCAAGCCTAATCCAACCCGACATAAGTTCAGGAATTTCTAGTCGACACACCATGGTGGTGGCATACCGTACACTTGTATATACATCCATCCTTTGTGACCCATTTCTAATTTAAACTAGTCACCCTCATAGCGAAGGCATTTATTTTGTAGGAAGTGATTAAAACTACAAAGCAGGAAATGGAAGCAATGATGATAAAACAAATCCAGAAAGAGAGAGAAGAGGTGGCACTGTTCATGGAAGACAAGATGGTGCTAGCTGTAGAAAACACGACAAAGGACGTTACATCAACACTGAAAGCTGAAGAAGCAAAGAAGATGGAAACCTTTCACAAAGAGTTTGATATTTATAGGCAGTGAGTACATCATCCAAGGGCACACTTAGTGTTTAGATAGTAATCACAAACCAGAGATGTATACTTCATTTAGCCTGAAAAGTAGCAAGCTTGCCCTGCATTAACATTCCTCATCTATAACACATTATTATTATTATTATTATTTTGTGTTCTGTCTTAAGATAGGTCCATTCCTTCATACAGTTATAATAAAGTGTAAAGTTCATCCTCACTAATTAATTGGTGAAACTGAAGAAGTTATTGCATTTGAAACTTTAAAATGGCTCTCCTCAAACATTGAATGATCTTGAGTTAGCTAGTTTTACCTTTGGAATCTCCATATAGCTGCTCTTCTGTGGGATTGCAGGTACAATATAAATTTCCTTGCAGTTTGTTGCGTCGCAACTTAATGTAAATTTAAATTAACTGGGATTTCACTGGCATTGTTATATTTTATTTTTAATAGGCACATGATCATTTTATTACTAGCGTTGAGTAAAAACAAAGGCAGAAATGTTACATCATATTTTATTTTGAATTAAGATTATGACTTATACTGACTATGTAATATTTTAAGTTGTAGTAATTGAATAATCGTGGGACTAAGCCACCCAACCAATACACACATCTTCACTCAACCAGTCCTTTCTTCAGAGTGTCCTCCTTCACCCCAGCGCTCGACTATCTCCAAAAACTCTGCTACCTGGAATTCTACTCACGAACCTTGTGAGGGTTACCGGCACATTCTTCAGATCCCACTTTCCGTACACATTGGCCACCTGTCCCCAACCACCAAAAGTCGCCAGACCCTTGTGGTCCTCTTACAAACAATACGTTATAACCACACATTTACAAACTTAAAAAATAAATTAACAATTTTAAATATCTAATGCATAGATAATACGAACATTCTTATTAAATTATAGATATTCAACCTAACACCTTATTAAAATAAAATTGGCTAGTTCAAATTTATCTGTTATTTTCGCTAATCTGAACTATCCACTTCCTCCATTTAGTCTGGATTATCAAAGTTTTATTGGATATTTATTCATCCTTTCTCAATTAGAACAAATCCCACATCTTACAGCAAGGTCTGTCAGTGAGTTACTGTCCATGCTACTTCTTTCACTCTGATGATAATTAATTCTTTTTTTTCTTAACTTAGTAAAATGTTGATGCTAATTGTACTATGTTGTGAAAACTTACAGAATGCAGAAGCATGAAACTGAACAGTTGTTAAAAAATGCAGAGGAAAAATATCAAGAGAAACTAGAGAACGTGAAAAGGGAAACGTTGGGTGAGAACTTAAGTGAAATCTTGCGCATCACAACGTCAGAGAAAGAGAAATTCAGCAAAGAAAAACAAATACTGAAGGCCGAGTTTGAGCAGAAAGCTGCCCAACTACAAACAAATGTTCAGGAAGAGAAGCTAAAGATACTTAAACTTGAGGAAGACTCGCAGAGGAAATCTACCGAAACATCGTCTTGGCAGAGAAAGATAAAAGTGATCCTAGATGAGTTTCAGAAGTTTATCAACTATGTGCATAATGCCGTAGAAGGAAATGCAGATTATATGCTCTCCGAAGAAAGGATATTCAAAGAGGAACTGGCTCAAATGTCAGAACCGCCTCATGTATTTGGAATCGGCAGCGAACCTGTTGTTGTCATGACAACACCAGAAACCACCAGTGTTGGAATAGAGACAGAGCTGCTAAGAGTTGATAAAATGGTCTGGACTGATTTTTCAAAGGACTTCATTCAATATGCTATTAATTCCATTCAATCAGGTTTTATCACAAAGCCCTCTGATGAAGTAGGTGAAGCAAAAGACTTGACACTAGTTAATTCATCAGAGATGGAGGAATATTTTAAAATGTCAGAGCCAAAGGAGGAAATCATAGAAGAACAAGAACCTGAGGAAACTGAAACAAAGACTTTTGGCACCGGGGAAATACATGAGGATCTTAGGGAGGATCAGACACCCAAGAAAGGAGAGAGAATGGAAAGAATTAGACATAAAATGGAAGAAACAAAGGAGAGAATTAAAGACTCACAAGCAGTTGTTCCCCATATTCCAGATGCTCTTGTGGTGAGAGATGCGATGATGGATATCGTAAGAGATGATGATGATAGGTGCATTAATGAAATCAGATCTGAACCAGAAAAACAAACTTCGGGGCAAGATTTCCAATACCTTTTTCGTGAGCGAGCTAATAAGGGTATTCATTTCTTTAATTATAAGTATGAAGAAGAAACAGAAAAATATTCCCACACACCAGGAGATTTTCCATCAGTGTTTGAAGAAAAAGCAAAGAAACAAATTCTTTACCCTGGAGAAGAAAAAGATTTTCGAGCTCTCTACGAGGAAAGGGCAGAGAAGGGCATAGAAGGGACATTTAAAATGCACGAGTATCCAGAGGATACAGATGAGGTTTTCGAGAGGAACACAAAGGCTCGAGTGAGAAATGTCTTACACATTATGCGGCAGCACCCCAGTTTGGTTCATTTGGTTGTTCCTGAGAGTGGAGCATATACAAGAAGTACTGTTAAGATTGATAATCTTTCATGGGGTAAACATATATTTTAGGATCAACATTTACACCTAAACACACAATTTATTCAATTCAATCATGAGTTTGTTAAACATTTACTCCAGATATTTAACGAGTTTGATAAAAATTAACTTTCTTTTAATAAATAATGTCTTAGTGTTATTGAAAGTTTGCTTGAATAAACTTTTTTTTTAAAAGAGTGTTATATTTGGAAGAAAGTATAGAAAAGGTGGATAGAAACATATAAAGGGGACAAACACAATATGGCATTTTATATGTTTTTATCCACCTTTCCTATAACTTCTTCCAAATATAATACAATTATCCCATAAAGTGAAAAGAGGTTTTCGTTATAGAGATATTTTTTTAAGAGTGTTAAATGAGATTTAAAAATTAAGATCTTTTTTGAAACAGAAGACAAAAACAAAATTTGTTTTTCTATCAAAAAGATGGCTAATAATACAGTACTAGACGAAGTGACAAATTTAAAGATACATCAACAAAAAATTTACATGCAGCAAAAACAATATTTGTGCAACTACCCCCAAACCCCATAATGAGAACCAAATAATGCTGACACTCCAAGATAGCTATAAAACCATTACTTATCTCTCCCATATCAATTGAATAAGGTAGGTGTTTGGTTGTCCGACACCTTAGCTCAGTGGTTAGCGTGTCTGCCTTCTGAGCTAAGGATCTAGAATTCAATTCCTGGCATGGCTGAAAATTTATCATTGATGAAAATATGGGTTTACCCCTTCACATTGATAAATTAACGACCTGTGCCTGCCCTAGTCTTAAGTTAAATTATAAGGCATATGAAGCTATGATAGGTCTAGCCAGCCGGTAGTGGAATATATATGGCTTGATTAAAAAAAATTACCCAGGCCATAGGTTGGAAACAGAAATAGATGTAAAGTAAAAGGTAAATGTTTGTTATGGTAGGTTTTTTTTTATTATTAGGTGTTTTGCCTTACGGCACGACAGATCCATTCTTTTGTCAGTGAACTTAGACTGCCAATGCTCCCTGTTCTCTGCTTCCTCCTTTAGCTTCCAAAATTTTCTTCTTTCCTTAAAGTCATCCAATAATTGAATCCACCTTCTTCATAAGCTCCTCTTTCCCTCAACATAACCACTGTTTATTAAGGGTATAGTTTCAGGTTGGAATGGAAGGGAACCCGAGATAAGCTTCTTATGTTTACAGTTTATTTATGTATATAAAAAAATTGTTTACTAAATACAAATATTGCTTCAATAGATATACTTAATTTAATTTTCTACACATATTAATCTTAATTATTCTTGAATATTTGTTAAGGGCATATTGTCATTTCCATATGACTTTTTCTTTTAGTTTAAAAAGTTTCTGACCAAATTCTGTGATGGTCAGAACAAATCTTCAAGAACTGTTGATGATAATATACCTACAAAATTAATCTAAATGTATCTACTAGAGCAATATTTGATTTATTTTTACCATAAAAACTGGAAAAATATGAACCTGTGTGATATAAAGACTCAAGTTAAAGCAATTGTGGTTTTTTTTTTCACGCGGATTAAATGTCAGGCTTATCTAGTCTGGTTTGCCGGTGACGTGGAGGTCAGGTTTTGAATCCCGGCCAGGTGAATTAAGGGCGGTTTATCCTAAATGGTTTCTCACTCTATCTCCATGAAGATAAATTTAGTCAAAGCCATACCTTCCTCACACATATCACATCGGTATGGTTAAAATGTTAATCGCCCGGGCATGCATTAAGATGTGGTGGGGAGGAACCCATTCATTTTAATAC